>JAUUDZ010458115.1:0-12331 GCA_032361705.1 Panulirus versicolor | reverse complement strand
TTTTCACTCCATCTTTCCACCTCCAATTTGGTCTCCCACTTCTCCTCATTCCCTCCACCTCTGACACATATATCCTCCTGGTCAATCTTTCCTCAGTCATTCTCTCCATGTGACCAAACCATTTCAATACACCCTCTTCTGCTCTCTCACCACACTCTTTTTATTACCACACATCTCTCTCACCCTTTCACTACTTACTCAATCAAACCACCTCACACCACACATTGCTCTTAAACATCTCATTTCCAACACATCCACCCTCCTCCACACAACCCTATCTATAGCCCATGTCTCGCAACCACATAACATGTTGGAACACTATTCCTTCAAACATATCCATTTTTGCTTTCCGAGATAATGTTCTCGCCTTCCACACATTCTTCTATGCTCCCAGAACCTTCGCCCCCTCCCCCACCCTGTGACTCACTTCCACTTCCATGATTCCATCTGCTGTTAAATCCACTCCCAGATATCTAAAACACTTCACTTCCTTCCATCACTTTAACCTTTACATAAATGCTTAAGCTTCGCAAACTATGCCTTGCTCCTTCTGTATACTTGTAGAATAAACCTCATTCTTTTCACATTTTATATTTCTTAACATGGGCAAGCAGTACCTATTTTACTTAGATGATGGTCAAACCATCATGACATCTCTATAATCACTTTGCAAGCACTTTGGTTGCTCTTCAAAATAAATGATGTAAAATAATGGGGTTTAATTCATGTTACTGGACTCCACCTGCTTGGGGTTACACCACGAATGAAAAGTCATCTTTTGAAAGGCTGCATCACTGTCAGCTGATGAAAAAGAATACAGTCTCATTAAAAGCAGTCCATCTCGTCCATCCCAATGACTTCAGCACAGACTAAAAGCTGAAAAAGCTCCTGAAAAACGAATCCAATATCGACACTAAAACCTTTTAAGAAAGGGGTCCAGTGGTAATTAAAAATATATAAATATAGTACAGTAAAAGTAGATAAGGAAAACATAAGCAAATGCACAAATCATTAAATAACACAACCTTTACTTCTTACCTGGAATATTTGCGATGTACAGGAACTGAACTTGGTGGATGTGGATGGTGAGTGTGTGTTGGAGCTACTGGGGTTGGTGGACCATCATCAGGGTGAGGTAATGTTGACTGATATGCCACATATGACAACAATGTACTGTTACGTCCATGTTGGTCATTTTTATCCTCCAAGAGAGCCTGATAGAAATGTATATACATATTAGAAAATCATGAAAATATGACAATCTGATTACAGTTTATGTAAATATCAAACTGTAAATTCCAAATCCACAAATGACATAAGCAAGCAAGTCTCTTTTTCCAAGTATATTTCATACGTATTTTTCACAGCTAAGCAAACATCTGGCTCAAACGCCCTCTCACTAGCCTAAAAACACATTGCTTTTCCTCATTCAGCAGCACCATACACTGCACTACCATCTCAATCACTATTCTATGTCTTTAATGGTACTGCATATTGGACAGACTTGTACCAAAATAATTCTAACATTCATTTTTTTCCCTTGCCTTCATGCAATGGAGCTAAGTATGCATTCTGCCAATCCTCAGGTACCTCGTCTTGGGTTCTGCACATGATGAACAGCCTGGCTAACCATCAATCCCATTCTTAAGAAACTATAATCTCATGATGATGCTTTCCCACATTTCATCATGTGAAAGGGTTTCACTTCCTCCTCCCTTTTCACCAGATAATAAGGAAGAAATATATGCATTTGGGAAAGGTGCATCTTTCCTTTTTTCATACTTGTCCATAGTTCTCTGTATCAATGTGGAAGCAACAGGACCAACCAAAGAAAGGCCACACTCGCTCACATCCATTCTGCACCTGTCATTTGCAATGCATTTGCATCAAAACCACAGCCCTCTATCCACAACCAAGCGCCAAAGAGCTCTCCAATGCTTCCCCTAGCTGCTTCACATGCCCTGGTTCAGTCCACTGACAGAATGTTACCCCTGTATACCACATCATTCCAATTTATTCTATCCTGTGTACCCCTTTCACCCTCCTGCATGTTCAAGCCCCAACTACTTAAAATATTCTTCACTACATCCTATCTCCAGTTTGATCTCCCCTTCTCCTTTTCCTCTCCACTTCTGACACAGAGCTCTTCTTTGTCAACCTCTCCTCACTCATTATTTCCATATGTCCAAAATCTGTGTATCATAAATGGTGGGAGCAAGGGGAAGTAACCAACTAACTACAATAAGATTTTGTTTAAGACAAGGTTAGCCATACCATGCACTTTATTGCTCACGTGGTTGATAATGCTATCATCCAGTTAGCACACATCTTACACTTAATTACTCACTTGGTTGCTATTACTATCGTCCTTGGCTGTAACACTGACATTACTGTAATTGTCAATTCTTGAGTGACCTGCCTATCCATCTCTGATGCCTGTTCCCTCCTAGACACCCCTCAGAGGGGTGGTCACAGCAAATAAAAGTCTCCATAATCACTGAACTCCAGTGCCACTTCTTAGCCTTTTGTGCCTCATCCTTTACAGTCCACTGGTATAGGGCAACTTGAGCACAGTATTTGTGGAGGCTTCTACCAAATGTTCCCAAGGACAACTTCTAACTAATGTTCCAGACTAATGTTCCTACCTACTACTTCTGGTACTTTTCTAACCCATCCATCAAGGTTCCTTTTGAAAGTTTCAATGTTTACATGCTATATTTCTTTGAAACAGATTCTCAGGTATGACTGTCTGTTCATTCACTCATTCTCCCATATGGGAAGCTCTTTTTTATTTGTTGCCACAAGTATCATACATCTTTCTCTTCTTTGTTTATGACTATCTTTCATAACAATATAAGTGTTCTATTCCTTCAATTTTGCTTGTAAAGTGTCAATAATAGAAAAGGAGAAAAAAAAATTGTTAGGTAAAATAACTTCAAAAATATTCATGTTAAATTCAAAATAATTTCATAAGCTTTACCCATACATGAATCATACTGTAAATATCATATGAACTGGTTCTACAACTCATGAATGATGTCACTGTAAAATCTAGTATGTGAACTACATTTCTACAAAATAGCTATATTTCTGGTGAAAAATATCTATGGTCCTTGTCACAAAGTCAGTTAAAATGACAAATGAAAAAGCACTTCAACTGTATCAAGATAATATCAAGTTCAAATCTGCCAGAAAATTCATTCTTTGGCATAATAATACATTATGCAAATCAGTCAAATCATGGAACAACAAAGGTAAAAATGATATAACTCAGTTTTCCTTAACCATACATCCAAAAAACCAGGAACCTCCAGAGATATTAGAAATTTTTCTATGCTTTCAAACTACAGATACTGTCAGAAATCCAGGATCTTTAGATCTACATTTTGTATTTCTCTGCTTATTATGGATCACTTTTATCATCTGTTGCAATATACATATCATTAATCCTCCATGCTTTCCCCTAACCTTTTATACTTCACATGCTTAACCCATATTTGTACATTTCCCTTGCCTCCCTAATAATGACATTGTCTATAACATCCCCTTTTGTACTGTGATGCATCAATTTCAATGGCAAACTAAAAGGCAGTGTAAACAAAAATCACGACAGCCTTTGTCATGCTCATTTTAAACAAGCACATCCTTACCGAAACACGTCCAACAAGAGTACCAATGGTTTCAAAGCAAGTCTGGGCTATATTAACAAGCTGGCCAGCTAGGGTGGGTGGCCAAACCATAAGTGAGATAAGACGATCTAGTAGAACAGGGATGAAGCGGACAAGAGGTTCGGCATGACAATTCACCAGCTCACCCAAACTGTAAAGCAATAAAACAACATAATAATGAAACTTTACTTCTAAGCAGATGTCCTTCACATTAGAGGAAACAAACCAGCCTCATGGTTTAGCATCTTAATATTATCAAGCACCTATTGCATGGCATCTCAAAGGTTCTCTTGTACCTTCTAACTACATCACTGCATATGTTCCATGAGGGACTGTTACATCAAGAACAGAAAAGATTAAAAATGCTGTGGAAGAAAAGAAAAGGGAATATGGTAGATTGCTCAACAGGAATGTACCAGCGGAAGTTTAGCAAAGGAGGAGGGAAGAATACAAATTATGTGGGCAGAATCTGAAGAAGCTGGTAGAGGAAAGCTAAGAAAGAGCAGATGAAGATTTTGGAAGGAAGTTAAGTCAAAAGTTTTAGGATAACATGAAACTATACTGGAAGGAAGTGAAAAAAGAAAGAGGTGGATGTAAGAGTGAAAATTTGATGCGAGAAGAAAGGAAAGGGAATTGCTGAATCAAAAGCAGGAAGTGAAAGGAAGAGGAAAAGAGTATTTTGAAGAACCGATGAATGTGGGAGAAGGGGAGGCAGCAGTTGTTACATGCATGGGATATGGAGGAGGGAAGGAAGAGGATGTAAGTGCAGGGGCCTATACAAAAAAGGAGGTAAGAAGGGCAATAATAAGGCTGAAGGTAGGAAAGGCATGTGGAGTGGAGGGGATTATGGCTGAAATGCTGAAGTATGGAGGAAAAAGTGTGAAAGAGTGGATGTATCTTATATGTAATTTAGCATGGAAACAAGGTTGTGCCTGAGGATTGGGTGAATGCTATTATTGTTCCTTTATTCAAAGAAAAAGGTGCTAAGGATGTGTGTAGCAATTACAAGAGAATAGGTCTGTTAAGTATACCAAGAAATTGACAGAGTGATGGAAGTGACTGAATGCAGAATAAGTGAAGAGCAAGAGGATTATAGGAAAGGTAGGGGATGTGTGGATCAGATTTCTGTTGTTTAAATGACCATGAAAAAGTATTTAGTGAAAGGTAAGGAGATGTATGCAGCTTTTATGGATCTGGAGAAAGCATATGACAAGAGTTGAGTGCTTTGTGGGATGTGTTAAGGATATATATAGTTTAGGGGGACAACTGTAGGATGTTATAAAAGCCTTCTATAGAGGAGCAAATGTGTGTGTAAGAGTGGATGGAGAGCTAAGCAAAAGTTTTGGGATACATGTAGGTGTGAGGCAAGGCTGTGTGACGTCATGGCTTTTTAATGTAAATATGGATAGAAAGATAAGAGATGAAAGCAAAACTAGGGGAAAGGGGTGCAGGGATGGAGTGTGGAAGTGAGATATGGTGGCTAGTGGCAAGCCTGTCTGCAGATGATACTGTATTGTTTGTGGAGAGTGAGGAGGAGCAGAAGGTTGTAAGTGTGTTTCATAACACATTTAAGCATACGAGATTGAAGGTAAATGCAAGTAAAAGTACAGTAATGGTGTTTAAAAGGAAATGGAGTGAAAGTATAGATTTCATAAAACCATATGGAGTGAAAGAAGAAAAGGTACTAAATTGTACTGTGGATATGAGAAGAGAAAATAAAGGAAGAAGTGAAGGAATTCAAGTATCTGGGAACTGTCATGGGTAAGTTTGGTGATATGGAAGAAGAGATACGGGAGAGAGCAGTAAAGGATAGAACAGTCATTGGGTCCCTCAACAGAATAATGAAGGACAGAGGTGTAAGTATGGGAGTGAAGACAGGATTAAGGGACAGCACAGCCCTCCTAACCCTGACCTATGCAGCTGAAACATGGACGTGGAATGAGGCACAGGGATCAAGAATCCAGGCTGTGGAAATGAGGTATTTGAGAAGAGCATGTGATGTGACTAGATAGAATGAAGAAAGAAATGACAAGGTGTATGAGAGATGTGGAATGGCAAGGAATGCAAAGGGATAGAATTGTGGAGTGGTAGAATGGGTGAAATATAATATTTTGATGTGGTTTGGGAATGTGGAAAGAACGCAAGACTGGGAGTTTACAAGGAGAGTGTATGAAAGTACAATCAAAGGAGTTGGTGTGAGTGGAAGACCACCTGTGACATGGGCAAGTAAGTGGAGGAATACTGGAGAGAGAAAGAAACAGAGGAAAGAGTGGAATAGTGTATATGATGGAAGCATGCAAGGACAGGAATAAATGGAGACTCTTTCGCCATGGCCACCCCTTGATGGGAGTTCCCAGAGGGAAAGAATATCAGAGATATAGATAGACTGATAGATTTATCATTCCCTCCACAGGGACTGTCAACAGCACAATAAGAATAGAAGATTCTCGTTACTATAATCTATGATCAAATTCAGACTCAAAATGTTTAACATTTTACCATATGTACGTACTCACTGTATACATAAAAACATATAGAGGGATGACTGCAAAAACTTCTGCAAGTGCCAAGGTCTTTATACAGTTCTACACATACCCTATCATAAAAGCCTTATTCTTCTTCTCTCTGTCCTTCTCTGGTTATCCTATCCCTACATCCTTCAAGAACTGTCCACCATCTTTGTCTTGATTCTGGTTTAAAGGCTGTGATCGAGTCCCCTTTACTTTTCTCTCTTCAAAGGCAACAAGCAACAATGCAGCATTGTGCAGTTCTATACAATTTGAAACAAAATGAGGGGCTGAGCCCCTCTCCCTCTGTTTCCCGAGTTAACGAGATAATACCAGGAACAGATGAAGATTAGACCTCATTCATTCATCAATTCTCCAGATGTCATACTTAATGGACTGGAACCACAAATACACCCCACAACCCGTTCCATGGTTTCCCCCAAATGCTTCAAATGCCCTGGTTTAGTCCACTTGCATCAGCCCTTGTGTACCACATCACTCTGGTTCCCTCTAACCTGCACATGCATTTCACATCCTGCATGTTCAGGCCCTGAGCACTCAAAATCTGTTTCACGCTATCCTTCCACCTTGGTCTCCCTCTTCTTCTGTCCCCACCACTTTAACATGCATATCTTCTCTGTCGACTCTCCTCACTAATTCTCTCATGTCCAAATCATTTAGATCAATCCTCCTCACACCATTCAATTTCCAACACCTCCGTCCTCTTCCACCTACAACCCATACCTCCCATTCATACGACATCAATGGGACTACTTTATCTTCAAACACACCTATTATTGCCTTTCCAGACATTCTCCAATGCACTCAGATTCTTAGCCCCCTCACCAACCCTATGACTCACCTCCACTTCAATGGTTCAGTTCACCACCATGTCCAATCCCAGGTTCCTAAAACACTTCACTTCCTCCAATTTTTATCAATTCAAACTCATTTAAACTTGCCTGTCTCTCTATCCATTTCCTCCTTGCACTCTTCCAAACTAAGTTACCTTAATTCTGCTGTTTCTCACTTGAATCTGCCACTTGCACTAAGTCACCAGCAAATACCAACTCACTCACTTGCCATGCCCCCTCATCCCCTACACACTGCATACTAACCCCTCTCTCCATGAGTCAAGCATTTACCAACCTCACCATCCTATCCATAAACAAATTAAACAGCCATGGTGACGACAAACACCCTTGCCACTTACCAACCTTCACTTGGAACCTATCTCTCTCTCCTCTCTTCCTACTTGTACACGCCTTAAACCCTTGAAAAATCTTAATGCCTCAAGTAGCTTTCCTCCCATACCATACTTCTTAAGACCTACACAAGCCATCTCTATCAAGTCTATCATATGCTTTCTCCAGATCCATGCATGCCACATACAAACCTTTCTGTTTCTTTAAGTATTTCTCACAAACAATCTTTAAAGCATGCACACGATTTACTCATCCTCTACAAGTCCTGAAACTACATTGTTCCTCCCCATTCTGATGCTCTGTAGATACTTTCACCCTTTTAACCATTACCTTCCCATTCAATGTACCAGGTACACTCAACAAACTTATTCCTCTGTAGTTTGAACACTCATCTTTGTCCCTGATGCCTTTATACAGTGGCATTAAACATGCATATCACATCATAACCCAATCCATTCATAAAATAAATCCTACCAAGCCAATCAAGAACACATTGACCCCCCTCCTTAAGAAATTTGGCTGCAATGCCATTCACTCTAGCAGCCTCGCCACATTTCAGCACAAGGCTTTCACCACCTATTCTCTCTTCACCAAACCACTCTCCATAACTCTATCACTTCACATACCATCCCAAAGTGGAAGTGAGTCATAGGATGAGTGAGGGGGGGCAAGGTTCTAAAATGGAAACATTGAAGAATGTGTGAAAAGGGAGATTGTTATCTGGCAGGCCAAAAATGTGTAAGTTTGAAGGTATAGTCGTGCCAACAATATTGTATGAATGTGAGGAATGGCCTGTAAAGAAGGATGTGTGGAGGAAGGTGGATGTGATGGAAATGAAATATTTTAGGAAAATATATGGTGTGAAGTGGTTTGATAGAATAAGTAATAAAAGGATAAGAGAGAGTTGTAATAAAAAGAGTGTGGGTGAGACAGCTGAAGAGGGTGTGCTGAAGCAGTTTGCACATGTGGAGAGAATTAGTGAAAAGAGGCTGACAAAGAGGATACAGGTGTAAGAAATGAAGGGGATAAGAAGGTGGAGATCAAATTGGAGATGAAACGATGAAGTAGAAATGAGCTTGAATGACTAGCGCCTGAACACGCAAGAGGGTTAAAGGCATGTATGGGATACAGAAAATTGGAACAATGTGGTATACAGGGGTTGACATGCTGTCAATGAACTGAACCAAGACATTTGAAGGATCTGGTGTAAACTATGGAAAGTCTGTGGGACCTGGCTGTGGACAGGGTGCTCTGGCTTTGGAGCATTAAACATAAGAGCTAGAAAATGGATGTGAGCAGATGCAACCTTTCTTCTTCTGTTCCTGGCACTACCTTGCTAACACAGGAACAGACCTAAGGTATGAAAGAAAATTAACAATAAAAAATAAGAACTAAATACATCACAACTGATCTAGTATGAAAAATAATATGAAAAATAATTACAACTGATGAGTATCAGCCAAGGAATATGATCTTCAGTTATCATTATCATATTCCTACCAAAGTTCAGGCCCAGTTCTTTGTTAAAACCCTGCTATAATCTAAAGCCAAATTAACAGAAACATCTATGTCCTGATATTATCAACTGTAACCCTAGGATCCCCTTTATGGGACTACTGCAACTTAAAAGTTGTACTCCACATGGGAGCAGGGTAAAGTAATCTCCTTCAGAAAAAAAAGTCCTTAATGGCACTGACAATAATAGCACCTCATCAAAGACAACTTTCACTTGTGTTACCATATGCAGGTGGATTACACTACCATCCTTGTCCTGCCATGTGCTAATGTGCAAAACCCTGAATCTTGTAAAGGATAAAATACTGGACAATGTGACAACTGATATGAACATTGCAATTACTGAATGAAATAAATCATGAACAAATATGGAATAAATCTAAAACAAAGGATAATGTTTATCATTATGACCACTTCACAGTAAAAGGAGACTCTGTCTGTTTATAGATTTGTTTTCACACTTCCAACTATGAAAGAGTTAGTCTTTTATTCTAGATGAAATAGTTGTAAATCTAAAGAATTTCTGATGCAACGGAATGGACTTAGACAAATAAATAATACTAGTCTTTCAAACTAGCTTCAGTATGTGTCATTTAGTAATACTTACGCTCTTTTGAGTTCTCCTTCCATATTTGCTTCACCAATTCGTGCAGGAATATTACCCTCTTCTACCATCTTGCAGAGGTGAAAAAAACGATCAATATGCTTGTCCTGTAATGTGGAAAAATTATGAGCCAAAAGACATCCTATACCATGTAAGGCAGAACATACAAATGGCAAAGGCAATCCACTTGCTAGGCAACTGCTCTCAAGCAACCTATCTCTGTCTATATCTCTGTCACTGGTTCCATTCTGGAACTCCCTCAAAGGGGCAACCTATCTCTGTCTATATCTCTGTCACTGGTTCCATTCTGAAACTCCCTAAAAGGGATGGCCACAGCAATAGTCTCTATAACTAGTGAACTCCAGTGCTGCTTCTTGGCCTTTAGTGCCTTACCAAGCCACTGGCAGAGGGCAAGTCTTGCCTCATGTTTGCAGAGGCTTCTACCTAATGTTCCCACCTAACTATCAACAGATCACCTTAACCTGGTGTAAACACAATGGCTACCTTAAGATTTAATAAACACATTTGAGGTCCTTAAGGAAAACTGATATCCATAAACTACTGTGCAGAATCAATCAGTTCATGACTAGCTCGTAAAACCAGCACTAAACCCAAATCAATCTCTGGAGGAACAAGTCTCATTCAAAGGCTGTTTTGACACACAATACGATAGCAATGATCCAACTGCCTGATCTAGATCTTCATTATATGAATAACTCCCAATATCATACATATATAGTGTATCCCAACGAGGTGTCAGATCAAATGCAAAGGGACATTACTTCAAAAGTTTCACTGCTGTCCACCATATGATGTGAGGAAAGTGAACTTAAAGCTCTTGGAGGTGAGTCACAAGTTTGTTGATGATACTCTGTTGGTAGTAGTTTGGATTAAGAAACTGCAAGGGTTAACGTGGGAATTTGATTAAGTACATGAAGGGAGAGACTTGATAAAGAATGTGAATATAGGCAAGATTAATAGGTTTAGCAGTGATAAGAGACAGGTTATTTGGAACATGAGTTTGAATGGAGTGAACCTTAAAGCAAACACTTGATCTTGATTTTGAAGAATGTGTGAGAGATAATTAGTGAAACAGAATAATCTACATGTGGCATTTATGGATCTGAAGAAAGCATATGATAGGGATGACCAACATACCTTGTAGGCAGTCATGAATATAAGGTGAAGGTTGGTCTGCAGCAGGATTGTGTGATATCACCATGGTCATTCAACTTGTTCATGAATACGGTTGTGAGGGAGGTAAATGTAAGGGTACTGGAGAGAAGAACAAGTATGCAGTCTGTGTGGGGATAGGGGGGATGAAAGTGGGACAGTTGTTGCATGCTGATGACATAGCACTAGTGGCAGATTCAAGTGAGAAACCACATTAGTTGGTGACTAAGTTCAAGACAGTAAGTGAAAGGAAGATGTCTAGAATAAAGGTGAACAAAAGCAAGGTTATTAGGTTTAGTAAGGCAGAGAAAGGTTAGTTTGGGTGGGAGTTTGAAAGGAAATTTTTTTAGAAGAAATGGAGTGTTTTAGATACCTGGGAGTGGACATGGAAGTAAATGGAACTAAGAAGGTGGAAGTGAGTCATATGGTGGATGAGGGGGAGAAGGTTCTATGAGCAATGAGGTCAGTAACTGGGAGGACAATAATGGATATGTTTGAAGGTATAATAGTCCCAATAATGTAAGGATGCAATGCATGAGCTATAGATGAAAATGTGCAGAGGAGGATGGATGAGATGGAAATGAAAAGTCTGAGGGCAATATGTTGTGTGAGGTAGTTTGATCAAGTAAAGAATAAATGGGTAAGAGAGAGATGTGATGATAAGAAGAGTGCGACAGAGGAAACTGAAGCTAGTGTGCTGAAATAGTTTGGAAATTCAGGGGAATGAGTGAGGCAGGGTGGCAAAGATGATATATGTATGAGAAGTGGTGGGGACAAAGAGAAGGAAAACCAAATTGGAAAGGAGGAGTAAAAAAGATTTTGAGTGTTCAGGGCCTGAGCATGCAAGAGGGTGATAGCCATGCACAGGGCAGAGTGAATTGGAGTGATGTGGCATTCAGGAGACAACGTGCTGTAAATGGACTAAGCCAGGGAATATAATGCAACTATGTAAAACCATGCAAAGGTTTGTGGGGGCCTGGTAGTGGATAGGGGGCTGAGGTTTCAGTGCATTACATATGACAGCTGTGATTGGATCTGAGCAAATGAAGCCTTTTCTTCATCTTTTCTTGGTGCTAACTCACTAACATGGAAAATGGGGAATGACTATGACAAAAAATGTATACATACACATACATACAAAAAACAAAGAGAAAGAATAATAAATACACATATATGTTAGAAGAGGTGAAAAGGTTTTATCGAGGATGTAAGGCATGTGTACGAGTAGGAAGAGAGGAAAGTGATTGGTTCTATGTGAATGTCGGTTTGCGGCAAGGGTGCGTGATGTCTCCATGGTTGTTTAATTTGTTTATGGATGAAGTTGTCAGGGAGGTGAATGCAAGAGTTTTGGAGAGAGGGACAAGTATGCAGTCTGCTGTGGATGAGAGGGCTTGGGAAGTGAGTCAGTTGTGGTTCGCTGATGATAAAGCGCTGGTGGCTGATTCTGGTGAGAAACTGCAGAAGCTGGTGACAGAATTCGGTAAAGTGTGTGAAAGAAAAAGCTGAGAGTAAATGTGAATAATAGCAAGGTTATTAAGATCAGTAGTTGAGGGAAAAGTCAATTGGGAGGCAAGTCTGAATAGAGAAAAACTGGAGGAAGTGAAGTGTTTTAGATATCTGGGAGTGGATTTGGCAGCGGATGTAACCATGGAAGCGGAA
>JAUUDZ010458093.1:0-12333 GCA_032361705.1 Panulirus versicolor | reverse complement strand
ATGTGGGTGGGTTGGGCCATTCTTTCGTCTGTTTCCTTGCGCTACCTCGCTAACGCGGGAGACAGCGACAGAGCAAAGCAAAATATATATATACATTGGATTATGGTGTTGGTCTGAATCTTGAAGACCAGATTGGCTGTATGTGTTGCTTACGATTTCTGATGTGATTTTCTCCCCAGGAACTTGAGCAGGAACATGATTGCCCGCTTGGAGGCCAGGTCCTTCAGGACACTCAGTTCTCTGGCAGAGCTGAAGTTATCTCGAAACCTCCTCACCCCGGCCACCTTCAACCGCTCAGCTCCCATCTTTACCAACCTCACCAACCTCCGATCGCTGTAAGTAACTTTCAACAACTTGTAAGTAACTTTCAGCTACTTATAAGTCGCTCTCATCCATTTGCTGCGACAACTTCTCGTCAACTCTCATTAACTGTTGATGTAACTCATTTTAGCGTAGCTTCCATAACTGCCCAAGATACTTTCCATCACTACTTTAGCTCACCGTAGTTAGGTCTCATAACTACCATGTCATCTAAGTTAGCTTCCGTATCTGCTTTCAATAACCCAAGTTAGCTTTCAGAACCACTTTAGGTAGTTCTCATGAATATACACCTTGGCTCCCAAACTATCTTGAGTTACCTACCCTTGTTAGTTCTCATTACTACTTTGTCACCTTAGCTCTCATAACTACCCAGAGTCACCCTAGTTAGCTCTTGTAACTAAATTGTCATCTCAGTTAGCTTCCTTAACTACCGTGAGCCTCACTAGTTACCTTTCGTAACGACTGAGTCGCACTGTTGAACTTTTGTAATTGCTTTGACGCAAGATTTTTCATTAATCATTACCTTGATGTACAGTAGTTAGCTTTCACAGTTACTTTCTCACCTTACGAAGCATTCATAACTACCTCGATTCACCTCATTGAACCTTAAATGATAACCTTAAGTTGCTCCACGTATTTGGCATAATTACCGTGATTCACCGTAGCAAGCTTTTAGTACTACCTTGAGTTGTTGTAAGTAGTTTTCCAAATCAAAGCCAGGTCGAGAAGAGGTATAAAGAGGATGAATGAGAAGGGAGAAAGAAGAGGTGGGGAAGAATATTAAAGAATTTTTCAGGTAGTGAAACTCCTGACCATTAAAAAGTGCCAAGTCATAGTTGTTAGGAAAGACTTGAAGGGGTAGCAGGTTTCAAATCGAGTTAGCTTGACCTTCCTTAGTGAGCTTCCATAACCACATTGACTCACCCTAGTTAACTTTCCAAACTACCATGATTCCTCTCCACTTCTGGATCCTCACCACTCTTGCATACCTGAGCTAACGTGAGTACCATTTGCCTTTCATAATGACCATCAGACCTAGCCAACAGTTCCTTTAACTACCAGTATTCACCTAGGTCAGCCATCATGAACTAGCAAAGTTCCTAAAGTATTTTAGGTCCATCTTTTGGGTTCATAGCGTCTTGATCTGAATGAGGCAAGTGGCACTTACAAGGTGTTGCAGGAAGTTTTCATCTGATTGCCTGATCATGCATTCAGTGCCCCCAGTGTGCCTAGAAATTTCACTTATGCCGACATTTTATGGCTTCATGTGAGACTTTGGGCTTATTCCACCTTAGAAAGGAAAGAGCCAACCATCTTGAAGCACAGGTTGAAGAAATACAGTGCCCAGAAGAAAGATTTCCATTATGAAGTAGCATGAGAAGTTAAGAAAGAACATAATTTCCTAGAGATAGCCTGAGACACACTGAGGCGGGTTGGTGTTGCTCTCACAGACATTGTTCTCAGTGACCAGATGTACAATGATTTCATACTAAGAACATTATATGCTTGTACCTATAATAAACCTTAGCCGTATATTGGCTGTATATTTACATAGGGGTTGGATAAGGCGTTTTGGAAACACTGAATAAGCATGAAAGAAATAAGTAAACATATTTTTATACAGGCGTTCCAAAACTCTGCTTCCATCTTACCTGTGTCGGGACTTTATTGCAGTAAGTTGATAAAAGGCAGTACAGTCTTGTCAAGGAACTTCTTTTTCCAGGAGTCTATCATATCCTTGCTTTTCATTGTTGCATAACCTCAAAGCTGCAAGAGCATCATAAAAAGGGGTCCTGCTGTTTTATATGATATACACACATACTTCGAATATATTACAGACACTGATATTTCTCTTCTCACACCCTCATTTTCTCCTATCTGCTCCTCTTATCATGTATTTTGATTTTAGTTTACTTCGTACTTTTATTTCACATGATCACTTCTAATTTTTTCATATTTTTTTTTTTGTCTTGTATTTCAGCGATCTAAATGGCAACCAGTTACACCAGCTTCAGGGTTTGATGTTTGAAGATCTTAAGAAACTGAAGATCCTGAAACTGCGACGCAATGAAATCACTACCTTCAGTGATGGTGTGTTCTATGGCCTGGATTCCATTGAGAAGTTGTAAGTATTTTATGTTATATGGAATTACTTATTGATTTTTTGTTTTCTTTAGTTTGTGCTTTGGTTTATATACATAATAGAATGGAGTGTATTTATAATCTGAAAGAATGGTAGAGTATATATTTGACGAAAATATGTTTAGTAGTGTATGTATGGTGTGTGGCTTGGCCATTATGCTGCCTAGTCAAAAGCTGTGCATGGTTTCTGATGGATCAGTATTTGACATGTATGCACTTTTACTCTCAGTGTGGCATAGAGAAAATGACAAAAACTTTTGATAGCTCAGTAATTATTGGTTGTCTGTTTGTTATACAAGTCATTAACATTTTCCTTTCTTGCTTTCTTGGACACCTTCTAATTAAAAAGCTCCCTCCAGAGTGTAACTCCATGGAACAATATTCCTTACCATTTTAAATTTCAAGTACTTGTATGGGATCAGTTATGTTTTGGAGGCCATTTCACCTGTGATGTCTCTTGTACCATAGTTGGAATAGAATTATTAAGAAACTGTAAGGGTAGACATTTGGCAATATTTAAAGCATCATTTAGTAGTTCTCTATGCAATGGACCAGGAATATTATTGCAAATGCTGTTTTTGTTTTAAACAGTGAATCATGCTGCGGATCATGCTAGGGCAATCTAGTTATCACTGTTTGCCCTGGGTTCCACATCTCTGTTTTCATCCATTTAGAATTTTAATATCTTTAAAGGTAGATGTTTTTGTAGATTAATGTATTATTGTAATTTTTTAGTCTTAGAATAACTTGCTTTTTAATGGTAAAAAGTTTCAACAACTCTGTGTTTTGGGAAGGAAAGAAGTAAAGTGTGGTACAAAATAACAACAGAAATAGAAACTATCATATTTCAACAGAATATTGCTAAAGACCTCAAAGTGGTAATATCTAGTGACTTTATCTTCATTAAACACGGTAAAGCAGTGCTGGTAGTTAACTCTTTCAAAAAGATGAAACTGTATTTCACAGACTTTCAGGGCAAGAAAGGGAAAGCCATTTATGATATTTTTCAAGACTTTAATGCTCATCCAAATAGATTACTGCTTTTACTGACTTAATTTCTTGGAAAAGCAGAATTTCAGAGATCGAAAGCATGCAAAGATTTTGTACACTGTTCATACTGATAGGGATATATACCTTTGGAAATGAACTTAGCATGGTATGATTCACTCTTGTAAAGTCTTGCAAGCTATGGTTTGTATCTTACTTGTGAAAATAGTTTTTTATTAGCATGACAAGCATCATTATTGTTATTGTTAATATTATTATTATTGTTATGATCATCATTATTATTCTTATTATGTAAACCCAGGACCTTAATGGGGCTCCTTAAGCTTTAACATTGGGCTTCACATAGGGGCAGAGGAAAGAAGGCCTCCTTTGGAATGAGGTGGAGTGTGAACACAACATCAGAATGGTTATCTCATGCAGAAAGATGGCAGGTTGGATCTTGTGGGTTTACAAGGGAAGAAAAACCAATGATGATATTATTCAAGACACTAATTCTTTCATGAATTGAATATTGTTGCGTTTAAAATCACCTTACAAGGTGGGCATAATTATGGATTTAGAAAGTGGCCAGAGATCTTTCAAAGCTCATATTAATGTAGTAAAGTATATGAATTATTGGGAATGACTTTGAGGCTTTACTCCTTGGTATGGTTTCCAAACTACATTTGTGAATAACATCCTACTGGCATGACAGGCATGTAAGGTTTTGTAAAATACCATCCCTGAAATCCAGAGGAGCCATATGCTCAAAAAGAGATAACAACTTAAACATTTGGGGCCTAAGATGCCACAACAACTTGCCATCTACCATCAGAGGCTGCATGGTATAGAAGTTTAAGGGTGATTTAGACAAGTGTCTACAAAGTGTACCAGACCTCCCAGGCTTTAAGCACTGTGTGTGAAGACTCCCAAAGACTCCACAATGTATTCATGGGGTCCTCAGCTGACTGAACCCTTTTCCCCACTATTGATTCTGCAGCCTTGCCAAAAGCATCTTTTCACACACTGTAACCACTTTCAGACAGAGTTTAGTAACACTACTCATGAAATATTACCAATGAAATAAAAATTGTTGCAAGTGAAATAAGGGAGCATGTAAGAATCCAGCTCCCAAGAATATTAAGCATTTTTAGAAGCCATGAGAAACACTGTAGGCTGTTCAGTAGAGAAATCTAAGAACGCCCTGGGTCACCTCTTCAAACCACCCCTTTCTGTATATCAATATGTTGCTGCTATTCCTTTGCTCTATATGCATTATTTTGCCTACAGCTCTCATAAGCTGTTCACGTATGCCCTTTTCTCATTGGGCTGGACCTGAGGCGCACATCCGGCTGCTGCTTCCCACAGTTTTTTTTGGAACCTGGCCACTTCAAGATTAAACATTGAAATACAGCACTTCTTCCCTTGAGCAGCTAAGCTGTGGAATTCTCCTCTTCTTTTTGTCTTTCTCCTCTGCGTCTAACCTTTCTGCCCTTAAGAGCAAGGTCTACAAACATCCTGAGGTCTTTGATTAATTTTACATACTTTTTGCTTTCACCTGAGATGCCCTCTGATTAGGGCATGTTTTTGCTTGTGTCTTGTTGGTCATTATTTAAAAAGATGTATCTGCAAGGTTCACTAGACTAGCCAGGTATGGTTGTTATGAAAGTCTGTGGGCCATTGCCTCCAACAGCCTGATTGAGAAAAGGAACAACACATCACTTCGCCAAGGCTGAATTGTAGGTGTTGATGACCCCTGAACTTAGTGTAAAGTTTATGTAAGGTAATGCATACCCATACCACCTTAAAGTTCAGTCCTTTACCTTTTCATCCATTATTTTCTTCATACAACACTCTTGAATCCTTGTTTTTCTTCTGATTACCTTTTCCATACTCCACATCCAGTTTCTTTCCACATCTTTAGATTTTCACTTTTACATTCAGTCATTTTTCTTACTGTCTTAATTCCATGACCTTTCCAGTTACTGGACTTTCCTCCACCCTTGCTAAAGATATTCTGCAACTACTTTTATCTTTCCTGTCTTTACAGGACTTCTTACTAATTCTGTATCTTTTTTACATTGCAGATTTTTGGATTATAATAATATAACAACAGTACGCAAAGGATGGCTGTTTGGTTTGAGATCTCTTGGACATTTGTTTCTTAGTCACAACCAGATTGACTCTATCCGACCTGATGCATGGCAGTCAACAGAAGAATTGACATCTTTGTAAGTTCAATTTTTTAAGTTTTTTGTATTACTGATGCTTTAGAGAAGCAATTGAGTATTTTATAAATGGACTAAATAGATCATAAGTATGTGTAACTCATACTTCTTTAATCTTTTTGTAATCTCTTTTGTGGAGTTTTAACACTTGTTTGTAGTATTATCATTTTTGGGTAATTGTTCTGAAAATTGCCCATAAGTTTGAATAAAAGTGAAGTAAGTGTAGTAAGGTAACAAAACACTGAGAACAGACTTTACTCTTTGAATATATTTTGATACATGTACATATTTCTTGTTTGAGATTACTTTTTATTGAATATCTAATTGCATATATGTTATGGGAGGTAGAATTTGTCCATTGTGTGACTTCTTTATTTTTATATTATTTTGTTTTTTCTTTTTTACAGGGACATGAGTCATAACCGATTGGTGTCACTGAGGGAAGGAACATTTAGAGGCCTAGGAGAACTAACTACCTTGACACTTTCACACAACCATCTGGCCCACATTGAGCAGGATTCTTTCGAGTCTACCTCCAGTCTTCAAATTCTGTGAGTTGTACTGTTAAGCAAACTTGTATACATGCATATCCTAAGAGCTTTTATTAGAATACATCTCGCATTTGTTTAGTTTTGAATAATTGTTAATAATTGTTAAAGTATATTTGTTTTGAGAACATGCTTTACTGTGCCACATATTTCTAATTGTTATTCTTTCTTTCAGGGATCTTGCCTATAATCAGTTGCGATGGAGTGTAGAAGACAACAGTGGAGCATTTAGCAGATTGGACAGTCTCCAGACACTTTCATTAGCCTCCAATGGTATTGAGACTGTACATGTTGAGACATTTGTCTCACTTGTGGCACTGCGGTCTCTTGACCTGCGAGGAAACCAGCTTCGTACCTTACCTCGTAACCCATTCTCAGGACTGAAACATCTAACATCTGTGCAGTTGAACACCTCCAGTCTTGTATGTGATTGTCACCTGTCATGGTTACCAGCCTGGTTGTCTTCTGTATTATTCAATGCCTCCTCATCCATGATTGTTTCATGCAGTTATCCACCTAGCTTGCGAGATCGTCCTGTATCATCCCTTTCGAGTTCTGATTTCAGCTGTGAATCTTCACCTCGTCCTATAATAAGTCAGTCTCCAAAGGATCAGATAGTGCTTCATGGTGATAATGTGACACTGGCATGTGTTGCTCAGGCTGGTGCAGAAGGAGACCAACCAAAGTTTATGTGGCGAAAGAATAATCAGTTGTTGGTGGACTTTCAACTTGAAACTCGAATCAACGTAATTGGAGGTGATGGTGAGGGTGGTGCCATACATAATGTAACATCTTTGCTTCACTTGCGAAATGTTTCTGATGAAGACAGCGGCGAATACCAGTGTGTTGTACGGAACCACTTTGGAGCTAGTTATTCTCAACGTGCTAACATTCAGGTTCATGTTTTCCCATACTTCACAAAGACACCAACAAGTGTGGCTGTACGTATGGGGGAAGTGGCTAAGCTGGAATGTGTTGCTGGAGGTTCTCCTACACCAGAAATATCTTTGTTAAAAGATGGGGGGGATGACTTCCCTGCTGCTAGGGAACGAAGAATTCATGTGTTTTCCAATGAAACTATCTTTTTCATTAAACCAGTACAACCTCATGATGAGGGCCAGTATACTTGTAAGGCAACAAATGCAGCAGGAACAGCGTCAACCCATGCTTCTGTGACTGTACGGCAGATACCAGAGTTTACTAAACCTTTACAAGATGAGGTTGCTAGACTTGGAGATAATGCTCTTCTTGAATGCCAGGTAAGAGTTAGGGACAGTGCATCAGGTTGTGGGAGCAAGACTTTTTTGTGTGAATATGATAATATATTTTTTTAATGCTTTTTTTTGTCCTACCTTAGTTAGGCAGAATCAAGAACAAACAAACAATGACCTCTTTTGCACACATACATTCTTTAGCAGTAATGTATAATGCACTGTAACCAGATCTTACCATTCACAGCCAGGACCCACATACTGTTCTGTGGTTTACCTTGTCTGCTTCATATGCCCAGTTTCCTCTTAGTCATTTAGTCTTCTCTCATCCCTTCCTTTTTGTCAAACTATTTCAGCACATCATAATCAGACTGTGCTTACTATCAAAATTTTATTTCCAACATATCCACCATCTTCCTTTCTTTGCATTTAGGGCCCATGACTTACATCCACACTCAACTTTTGGGACTACGATACTTTCAGCTATACCCATCTTTACCCTGACAGATACTAACTGCTCCTTCCACATGTTCTTCATTGCACCCACGATCTAAGCTGTCCTATCCAAACTTGTGACTTACTTCTGTCCCCAAGGATCTGTCATGTCCACTGCCAGCACCTACTGCACCTCGCATCCTCCAGGTCCTCCCCATTCAGTTGCCCTCTCAAATACTCCTACCTGACTCCTTGCTACACTTCATAACAATCTGTCTCCTTTTGATGCACTTTTCCAAACTCAGACATCAGGTTCTGGAGGTACTTGAGTGTGTCATCTGTAAACAAGGCATCTCAACCAGTTGCATATGTTTTCTCCAGACCCATGAATGCCACATTTTTTTCACTCTTTCTCCAAGTATTTCTCTCGCAATTTATTTGAAATAAATACTGGTCCATGCATCCTTTACCCCAGTTGTTGTGTATATGGTGCCATCCTCTAGGTCACTATTCTCTCATACTCCTTACCTAGTACACTCAACAGAATATGATAATGTATATTTCTAATACCTAATTACTTCTTCCAGCTTATTAGTCATGTACATTGTACCAAAACCAATTCCTATCATCTACACCCAGGCTCTACAGACATAAGAATAATGATGTAACGAGACATGATTATGCTGCTTCATTGTATATTACTATTTTTGAAAACCATTGCCCTGATTGGGTCAAACCTTCAATCAGTTGTTTAGCATCTGACTGGTTATTTTGTCTCAATTGATCATCACCAAAATTACCCTCCTCTAGTCAACTGAAAAATAGATTGTTAGGAAACTTGCCACTACCCTCATGGAGAACAAGGCTCTCAGCTGTACTTTTTTTCTCTCCTCAATGGAAACAGGGCACTGGGCTACCCCCACCAAAGCTAACATGGAGTAAGAATGGCATTACCCTAGAAGATAATGACCATTATGTGCTGGTTGAGAACAGCCATTATCTGCTGATCAAGGAGACCCAGATGGATGATATAGGAACATATGTGTGTGAATTGACCAACATTCTTGGCACAGCTCGGGGACATGTCACTCTTTCTGTAAGAGGTAAGATCAGATGTATATGCTGTATAGTACAACAGTTGTTGTCAGTCATGATTTTAAAATTGTTTTAGTAATGTGAAAGTTTTTATTCACATACACACGTGGAAGGACACTTTTTTGAGAGTATATCCATTCATACTGAGTTTTGTTGACTAAGATATGTACATGCCTGAGCCTGTACTTTTTTTTTTAATTTCACAGTTGTAGTAAATGTTTTCTTACCCATACTTAAATGAACTATACTTTTTACCATTTTTTGATATCTTAATTTCTGGTATCATTTTGTAAATTATTTGCACAAATTTAGTGGAGATGCTCATATGGATATATTCAGAACCACCATTTCATTTTTGCACTCTGTAACATTGTGGTATCTACCCTGAAGTAAAAGATTTATCACCTCAAAATTCACTAACTTCATTTCACTTGTTTTGAATTGATTATTAAGGCATTTAAGGTCCTCATTTGATATTTAGAGAAGTACTTAACTGGATTACAGCTGTTATAAAGTGTGAAATATGATCAGTTTTGTTACTTTTAGTAATTATGGTATTGTGTAGGTTCAAGTTCAGTAGTTTTTCTTCAAAACTCTTGGTAACTAGAGTTGCCCATGTTTAGTTATTTTCATTGACAAAGTTGACGAGTCATTAGCAGTTAGGGTGTTTTAATGTTTGTCAGAAAAATGTGATTTTCCATCGGTATTCACGTACTGTTTATGATGCAAGGTTTCCATGAAAGTGTGGGTTAGAGTTATGTTCATAATGCATTTTCTTGCTTTTTTTATGTTTGGCATCTTAATGATTCATGATCATTAATTTTAGCATTATTGAAGTAGGTAAGAAATAATTCTACCTTCATATTCCCTACTTGTTGTAGAAGGCAACTAAAAGGGGGTGGGGTTACTGGAAACCCTCCCCTTCTTTTATTTCAATTCCTAAAAGAGGAAACAGAAGAAAGAGCCAGGAAGGTAGTGCTCATCCTGCTCAGATGCTCAGACTGGGGTGTCAGAATGTGTGTGGATGTAACCAAGATGAGAGATAGGTAGTAGTATGTTTGAGGAAAGAAACCTGGATATTCTGGCTCTGATTAAAACAAAGCTTAAGGGTAAAGGGGAGAATTGCTTGGAAATGTCAGGGGTTGGTGAGAGGACAAAAGCTAAGGAAGGAGTAGCACTACACCTGAAGCAAATTGTGGGGGTGTTTGATAGTGTAAGGAAGTAGATTCTAGATTGATGTGGGTAAAACTTAATGGATGACAAGAGATGGGTGATTATTGATGCTTATGCTCCTGGCCATGAGAAGAAACATCATGAGAAGCAAGTGTTTTGGGAGCAGCTGAGTGAGTGTGTAAGCAGTTTTGGTGTATGAGACTGGGTATTAGTGATGGGTGATTTGATTGTGAAGGTAAGTAATGTGGCAGTTAAGAATATAATTGGGGTGCATGTGGTATTCAGTATTATGAATTTAAGTAGTGAAGAGCTTTTGGGGTTGTAGGATTGGGAATACCTGGTTTAAAAAGAGGTATATATATAGAAATAGTCAGTGGGCATCATTAGATTACATATGAATTGATAAGCATGTAAAAGAGAGACTTTTAGATGTAAATGTCCTGATCACTATCTTGTGGAGACAAGGGTGAAGATTTGTTGGATTTGTAGAGGTTTTTGAAAAAAGAGGAAATAATGTTGGGGAGAAGAAGTGGTTAGAGTAAGTAAACATGGAAAGGGGAATTGTGCAAAGAAGTTCTGGGGGAGATTGAGTGTGGAATAGCAATAGGTGAAAGCAAATGAAGTTAGGGGAGTGGGTGAGGAATAGGAGATGTTTAGGGAAGCAGTGATTGGGAGATGCATAAGATGAAGCAGCAGGAGGTCAAGAGGATGTTGCAGGAATTGAAAAAGAGGGCAAATGAGAGTTTGGGTGAGAGAGTATCATTAAACTTTAGGGAGAATAAAGAGATGGTTTGGAAGGAGGTAAATAATGTGCAAAAGACGAGAACAAATGGAAATGTCACTGAAGGGGACGAAAGGGGAAGTGATAACAGGTGGTGATGAAGTGAAAAGATAGAGTGAGTATTTTGAATTATTGTTAAATATGTTTGATGACAGAGTGGCAGATGTAGGGTTTTTTGGTCGGGGTTTTATGCAAAGTAAGAAAGTCATGGAAAGTGGTTAGTGAAGAGAAAAGAGATGGTGAAAACCTTGCATAAAATGAAATGCGGCAAGGTGGTTGTAGTGGATGGTATTGCAATTGAATTTATTAAGAAGGGGCAACTGTGTTTTTGATTGGTTGATGAGGATATTCATTGTATGTATGGATCATTGTGCAGTGCCTAAGGATTGGCAGAATGTATGTATAGTGTCACTGTTTAAAGGCAAAGGGGATAAAGGTGAGTTTTCAAACTACAGAGGTATAAGTTTGTTGAGTATACCTGTTAAGTTGTATGGGAGGGTATTTATTGAGAAGATGAAGGCTGGGGAGGATCAGCGTGATTTCAGAAGTGACAGAGGATTTGTGGATCAAATGTTAGCTCCAAAGAATGTGTGTGAGAAGTATTTAGAAAACCAAATGTGATATATATGTGTTTGGAGAAAGCAAATGATAAATTTGATAAGAGATATTTTGTGGAAGGTATTAAGAATATATGGTGTGGGAGGTAAGCTGTTAGAGGCAGCAAAAAGCTTTTATCAAGGGTGTAATGCATGTGTACGAGTAGGAAGAGAGGAGAATGATTGGTTCATTATAAAGGTTGATCTGCAGCAGAGGTGTGTGATGTCACCATGATTGTTTAATTTGTGTATGTATGGGATGGTGAAGGAGGTAAATCTAAGAGTTTTGGAGAGAGGGATGAGTCTGTCAGGCTTGGGAAATGAGTCAGATGTTGTTCGTCAGTGATATGGCACTGGTTGCTGATTCGAGTGAGAAACTGCAGAAGTGTGATTGAGCTTGGAAAAGTGCGTGAAAGGAGAAAGTTGAGAGTAAATGTGAATAAAGCAAGGTTTTTAGGTTCAGCAGGGTTGAGGGACAAGTCAGTTGGGATGTGAGTTTGAATGGAGAAAAATTTGAGGAAGCGAAATGTTAGCTCAGAAGAGTGTGTGTTAGAAGTATTTAGATAACTAGGTGTGGCATTTATGTATCTGGAGAAAGCATATGATGAGGTTGATAAGAGATATTTCATGGAAAATATCAAGAATATATGGTGTGGGAGGTAAGCTGTTAAAGGCAGTAAGAAGTTTTTATCAAGGGTGTAAGGCTTGTGTACGAGTAGGAAGATAGGAGAGTTAATGGTTCTTGGTGAAGATTGGTCTATGGCAGGGATGTGTGATGTCACCATGGTTGTTTGTTTATGGATTAGGTGGTGAGGG
>JAUUDZ010458082.1:0-12333 GCA_032361705.1 Panulirus versicolor | reverse complement strand
GAATATCCTCACCTGGCCCCCTTCTCTGTTCCTTCTTTTGGAAAATTAAAAAAAAACGAGAGGGGAGGATTTCCAGCTCCCCGCTCCCTTCCCTTTTAGTCGCCTTCTACGACACGCAGGGAATACGTGGGAAGTATTCTTCCTGCCCTATCCCCATATATAATGTTCTCAATATAAGTGTATATAAGATCTGATGTTTCAGACCCTTTCAATCTAGTGTGCTTCTTACATGTTGGTAAATGAAAATTCTTGTACACACTCTATAAACGTGTGTCTTCATGACTCGCTATCATTTTAAAAATTCAAATTTCCCCACTCCATGTCTCGAAATTGAAATACCATGTTATCAGTACTTTGCCATCTCTGAGAAGTGTGTTTCACTGCTTTATGTACCATCCTGATTGTTCCTTTGTTATCATAGTATAGTTGTTCAAGTTCATTATAATTCTTTAGAGGATATTACGATGATAACACCATCATTGTCTACTATCCTTTGTAGGCAACACAAAAATACTGCCAAAGGCTGAAAATACATGTGATAGAAGAAGTGGGTTATTATAAAGGAAGAGTGTTTTAAACAGTCTTGACATTTATGAAAGTACAGATACAAATTTGCCTTTATTACATGAGTATACAAGCACACCTACTGACCTTTGACGAAGGGTGGGTCCCAGCTGATCTTGGCAAAGCTCTCGTACTGGTTTGTGGTCACTGTCTGATTGTGAGGGCACTGGATGACTGGGGGGGTCACATCTGCAGGTGGGGCAGGAGAAATAGTTTGTCATTATATGCAGATGATACTTTTGATGAGAGAAACATTAGCAGTTGTGAATACCGAAATGTATGGGAGGGTAGAGGCATCTACAAGAAGTAGCTAATGATGATGCATGTAGCATCATATGAGGAAGGATGCTTTGGAGGTAACGACAAAGATATACATGATACAGATATTAATGCCTTGGCAGTCATCAAAGGCTAACTATCATATGAAAGTGTTTGAGTGGTTCACCTTCTATAATACAATACAAACTACATCTTTTCAAAGCACACAGGGAGGTTTGATGTTAACACACCACTCTGTATCACAAAATGACCTCGCAACACAAAACAAATCATATTCCCAACATATCCCAAAAAAATCCCAACCAGCACATCATAATATGAAAACTCTTTGAGTTAAAGAAAAATTAGGAAAAACTCTTTTATCACATCTTTACCACAGGAAAGAAAGTCATTATCATCTAAAAACACAAAAGAAATGTACATAAGTCAGGGCTTGGAGCATACAAGAACTCGTTTTCACCCATCACCACAAAAAATACTTCACCAACACCTCTTATTGCATCCTTTGCTGCATCCATCATGCCAACACCTGCTCAGCAGTTAACTCCTCTCCCGGAGGACTTATGCTCCAACACCCACTGAAACATTCCTCACCTGTAGGATTTGTGCAACATTTTCTTCACCCATTATATCAGGCTCACACATTTAGCTCCTTTATAAAAGGAGCTATATTTCATTCCATGCAACTATCAAACTAACATCTGCTTAAATATTTAACTCCTAACCTAATGGACTTGCCACTCTATACTCTCTGCCCATCTTATTAATGTCTGTTTATACATTTACTCCTCACTTAGAGGACTGACATTTTCTTCCCTCCATCCATCATCCCAACACTTGCTCAGACATTTAACTCTTTACCTGCGAGATTTACACTCCATTTCTGTTACCCATCAAAACAACACCTACCAAACATTTAACTCCTGATACAGAGAACTTACACTCCATTCCCTGCACCCATTACACAAGCACCTGCTCATACAGTTAACTCCTCACTTGGCACCCAGCACACCAAAGCTCTCCTCACACTCACCTATACACCTGGGGGGCTTCTGGCCACCAGACCATACACCGGGATCTACACAGGTGCTCTTGATTGGGCCACTGAGCTGGTAGCCATGGTCACAAGCGAACTCACACCTGGTACCATACTTTGACTTCGAGGTCACACAGCTAGCAGGGCGGACTTTCCCATGGCGTAGGGGATCCAGTGTGGGACAGAAGATGGCTGTGGCCAGAGAGGACACAGTTAGGTATGGGAGAGAAGGGTGGACATGAGGAGACATGGAAGGGAAGGTGGATATGGGATAAAGAAGGGTGGACATGAGAGGGGAGGATTGATATAGAAAGGAAAGATGGACATGGGAGAAAAAGGTGGGTATGTGGAAACAAAGTTGAGAAGGGTGGACATGGGGAGACACAGGATGAGGGATGAACATGTAGAAACTTGAGGGAGAGATGGACAGGAAGGACAGTAAAGGGTAGGGTAGGTAAGAGGAGACAAGGAAGTAAATGAATGGCATGGGAAGGAATGATGGACATTGGGAGAAGGGTGGGAATGGGAAGAGACATTAGGAGAAGGGTAGGAATGGGAAGAGAAGGAAGGAAGGTTGGGTATGACGAGACAAGTGAGTGAAGAATAGACAGGGGGACAATGAAAGAAAGGGTTAGCATGGAGAGATGTTAGACAGTGAAAGAAAGGGTTAGCATGGAGAGATGTTAGAAGGATAGTTGCACAAGAGAATAAACTGAGGCAAGATTAGACATGGATGTATATTTATCAGTAAGGTCACTGACCTTTGAACTTCACTAAAATTCTCTAATAAGGGTATGACCTCAAGAATTTCTAGTATTCATAAACTAGAAGGATATTCTATGGAACACTTGTGTTGCAAGCAGTGCAACACTGTTATTGGGGATGAAATACAAATTGGAAGAAATACTGTTTGGAAAATACCAGAAATCCTGGATAAAGGTGAACTTTGGTTCGTTATAAGTTAGGCTAAGTTCCAGGTTAATTTTTTTAAAGTGACAATACTCAAACAAAATCCTAAGTAGAATTATGGGTCTTATGCTATTTGATTCTTTAGGTTCTGGAAAATAACTGCTAAAAGCTCCAGTATCTAATTTAGAGTTTAGGTTTCAAGTATGATCAAGATCATGTTGCTGGTTAAAGTGCAATTCCCAACAAGGGATAGACAGACAACAAAAAATTCAGAGAGTGATCCTCAAGCATCTGCCATCTATGCAGTTGACATAATAAGTCTATTCATCAGTAAAGGTTTGATCTCAAACTAATACCTTTCTTCACTAATAAAAGTTTCTGACCTCTTTCCATATAATAGTTCAACCATCAGCATTAATCAGCTACTTAAATTAAATTACCCCAAAGGGACCTAATATTTATCATGAATAAGATGAAGATATATGATACAGTATCCAGAAATACTTACACATCTTAATAAACAGGAAAACTCTGAAGACTGTGAAATGAGTGTCCAAAGTTTTATTGATTCATTAGTTTTCAACTAAAATGCAGCATGGAAGATGTCAAAAATAGATCTTTAGTAAATATAATGAGAGGAGAACCAAGAAGTTTTGCAAAGCAATTGCAGTACTGTGATACAGTATGGGATATTTTGCATCTTGTAGGATAATTTGTCACATGAAATAGCAGGTTTCAATAATCTTAACTCCCTGAGTGGGACAATATAATTCTTAAGCATACAGTATGACCCTTAAAAGAGATGGCAAGACTTTTGGTATGATAGCCCATCCTTTAACCTAACCCTCAAAGGTCAGGTCAAAGGCCAAGGCATCATATCCAAAGGTCATATACCATTTTGCTTACTGGGTTGCAAATGTACCCTTTGACTTACGCTTGCAGTAGGCAGGGATACCATCCCACATAGCAACAGGGAGACAAGTCCTCATCTTGGAGCCCACCAGCTGGTAACCAGGGTCACAGGCAAAGTGGCACTCTGTGTCCATGGTAGGCTGGGGCTGGGAGCACACCATCGTTCCATGAGCTGTTGGCTTCAACTCTGGGCATGACTTCACTGTAATGATAAGATGTGGAGGAATTGGAGAGGATCAATCGTTGTACATGTGTGAATCTGGTCCAAGCAGTAGATCATACCAAACCAGGAAATGTTATTGTATGTGAACCTCTTCAGCATGACTGTATTGACCTTGATATGACCTTGATAATAGTATAACCCTCAGGTTTGATGGCATGATGTTTGATTCTGTCCATGTCAAGGGCCAGGCCATCATGCCCAAGGGTTGCACTATTGTGCTCTGGGAGTTAAAGCTGAAAATTCAAACATTGACAAGTCTGGCAAAAAAGTAGCTTTAGACCCAGCTGATAAACAGTAGCTTTTTACAGTTGATCTTTAAAGGAGTTGAGTCAGTATTTGGAAAAGTGTACCCATCTCAAGTGTTCATAGACGATATTTAGTAATATAAGAAATGCCACAAACTTTATAGTCATCTTGTTGAGCTACAAGTAGTTATTGGTCTGCTTGCTACTCAAATTACTTTGCAAATATATGATTTTTTTGCAGGCTGACGTCTGAATTATGGATGCCACTGCAGGGACCAGGGTAGAGTTCCAGTCAGGGCAGCTAGCTCACATCTGACCCAGCTGTTCAGCTCCCATTTTAGGGTTAGTCAGTTTATTGTTAGTTACCATAAATTGAGAATAATAACTGCAGATTATCCTAGTTACCCTTGCTTCAGAGCTGGGTGAATGGACCTTCCCACTGTAGTCAGAAAGGCCAAAGTGTTGAAGATAAGCTTTGAGACCACAGCATTGTAGCATTTATTCACTACTTCAGTGATGGTTGAATTCGTAGTTGGTAATTCGTAGTGATAGCCACTGACCAGTTACTAAAGGTGGAGCCATGTGTCATTAATAAGTAAATACACCGTAATTACTAATATCTGTAAGATGTTGAACTGATAAAAAGTAGAGTTGGTAGATACTACGGGATTCTGACTCTCTGCATGTGGAATAAAGACTGACACACTTGGATACCAGCTAACATACTGCATGTGTCATAATGACTAACCAACTCAGCCTGAGATACTGACAGAATGAATGTGGAATATTGAATGACAAACTTTAGACTAGATACTGACTCTGCATATGGAATGCATATGGAACACTGACACTGTAAATGGGATACTGAATGACACACTGAATATGGGATACTGGAAGACATGTTGAGCATGAGATACTGACTGACATACTTAATAAGGGATGATGAATGTCGCACTGAGTGGGATACTGACTATGACACTGAGTATGGGATACTGACTGACACAATGAGTATTGGATATTGACCACATTTGGTATAGGATACTGACTGACACACTGAGTATCACCACCACTCCAGATGCCATCCTCGCCACAAAGCCTAATGGAGGAACCCTTCAGGGTGAAGCCAGGATTGCAGCGAACACCACATGCTGCATTGACCACATTGTTGCACGTGTTGCGCACGAAATACCCATTCTCAGGGGGTGCCAGCACAGGACACTGCAACACTGTCAAGAAAAGTTGAGAGTGGGACCAAGTCATTACTCAAAAGCTTCATTGTTTTTCTCCTAAAAATCACTTCTTTTATAAAATCTGACACTAAGTCATCATACTTTTTTTATGTTGGTAAATAACTAAGAATTAGTGATATTTTAAAGACAAGGTAACTGACAAATGAAATTCATAGAACTCGGTGCATAGCTGATGTACTTACTGACGCACTTCATCCCAACTTGGTTGTATCCTCTCTTACAGTAACACTGTTGGGGCGAGGTGGATCCCGTTGAGCTCATCATATGTATATCAGGACACTGGATGCAGGAAGACACATCCCCTGGCCCCTGCTTGTCCTTGTATGTCCCAGCTGGACATGCTGTGTCAAGGATGGGACACATCTTAGTAAGTACACATGTAAAGTTTTATCTTGTCCAGGTGGATCAAAAAGATGCTAAGCTAAATGTCAGTAGGAGGTAGTGCATGAATAAAATGAGACAGGACTTCTGTTCCCATGTGGAGAAGGGAACAGACTTGCTAATACTTAGTGCAGAGAAAACCTGATGATATTTGAGCCACATTAACCCTTATCAGACCTGCAAAGGAATGCCAGGTATTACACTAACTTTGCTTAGTCACTGTTATTATTTCTATTCAAAACAAACTGGACAAAAATTATTTAACCTTGGAACATTTATTACTCTTATTATACAGAAGGAAGGAAGTGTCAGAAATTTATTATTCACATGAACACCTAATCAATCACAAGAAAATGTATTTCTGATTGATATAATTTATTATTAAGTTCAAAATTGTCTGCAAACACCAATGACCCCACAGCAAGACTCCCAAAGATTATTACCTTATCTGAGTGGGTACAGTTTTAATTCAACCCCAATAGATTCTTATGGCAAATTACCCTGAAGATATAAGAATCATAGATTATGATAATTAACCGAGAGTCTTGTCTAGGAAAACTTAAGAGGGAATGTTACATTCATTTTTCTGTTAAAGAAGGGCCAAGCTAATATTTCCATATAGCTTATAGTTAGTGAAAATTTAACTACATGAACTTGGTGTAACCCTTGAGCACAACAGTATGAACCTTAATCTCAAAAAAACAACCCTCAGATATGATAACCTGGCTTTTGACCTGACCCTTCAAAGGCCATGCCATCATTCCAAAGAATCATCCTGTCACACTTAAGGATCATACCAATCTATTTCAGCGAGTTTCACTATAATCTACAGCTTCAAGTCTGACATAAAAGGGAGGACCACTGTAAAGAAAAGTAATTGTAAATGAAATACCCATGCTATATGAGCATCTTGACAAAGCAGGCAGACTGAAACTCACGTCTGCAGTCTCCGTGGAGACCTGTGCCATAGTATCCCTTACGGCAAGTACATGCGTAGTGTCCTGTGTGGGTGCCACAGGTGCAGGTGGCATATGCGTCGCAACAGTAGTCTCCGGTGGAGCAGAGCTGTAAGCAGGAACGTGGGTCCTGTGCCATCAGCACTCCACTGTGTAAATCTGCCATGGCAGACAGAGAAGAGGTTATGCTAATCTAAGCAGATGTGTACTAGATATATTTAATCAGTGATGTATTTTTATGAAAATCTGGTGCTATCTGATTTAGCCTTGTGTCAGATTACTGACAGAAGAGCATTGCTAATATAAGCAACTTCTGTTGGTGTAATGTGTCAATGTGGGTGATTTAGAAGAGCTTTGCTATCCTCCACCCAATCCATTGTCTCTTTGTGTCTGCATCTTGATAGTTTCCATAAGTCAGAGAAGAGTGTGGAACTTTTTGACATTTTTTACAAGGTTGGGGAAAAGTGAAGGATTTGAAAATGGCCTGGGAAATTTAAAACTTTAGCATAGTCATTGAAATTTGAAAACCCCAGATATCTCTTAGCAATATCTTACTGAGTAACTGATATTTTGAAAACATGTAACTAATAAAAATGAGTGTTTCCCCTAAACAGAAACACCCAATAACCACCAAATTCGACCAAAAATCACCCAAGAGGATTTCTATACAGTTGGTGAAATACACCTATGATCCTGTGGGATGAAGTTATTTATATATAAGGCACCAGTAGTGCATTGGTTTGTACCACTGTTTAAAGAACCAAATGATTGATTTTGATGCATTAACATCAACTTCAAGTTATGCTAGAGCAACAGAAAAGACTTTAGCTGTGTTAACCTCATAAAACCTGTCTCTAAATTAAGTCCTTACCTTCATGAAGTGCTCTCCTAGCAAGGGCCTCAAACTCTTCAAAGGAATCCAAAATATATGAATGTTCCTCTTTTGGTACAGATGCCATATCATAGAGCTCCTGTCAATTAAGGTGAGACAAAAACAATAAGAAGAAAATACCTGGAAAACTACATCAAACTGTCAAAGCTCGATTTGAAAATCTTTGCATACATTGAAAAGGATAAGTTACCATTACCATAGCACAGTTACTTTATGTCTTTTGAAATTAGTTTGTACTCTTGGGAAAACCTATGGAATATTGTAATACAAATTTTTGTAACTTTCAGCAATATTACCAATCTATATACCAATGTGAAACACATTTCTCTATTTTTTGTCCCTAAGAGTACCAAAAATAGAGACATCCCCCTTTATGGGATATTTCAAAACTTACATCCATCGCCATATATTGGCTTGTGCTTGGATGATGAGTCTTACTATATCAAATAATTACTATGTGTTCGGATAATTCACATAATTACTCCTGTGGTCTGGCTAATGGTAGAGGCACACTAACAGCCAAAACCCAAAGTAATACCGATAGAAGAGGGAAAGTGAACCAGCATTTAAGCACAGGGCAAGTGGGTCAAGTTGTGGGGTGAGCTTAAGGAGACTTGATAAACCAGACTACTTTAGACTCAAGTCTGCTAAGTAAGGAAGTGGAGCTACAACCACCCCAGATGTGAGAGCAGTACTTCATACAAGAACGCTCAATTCTCTGTATGAATGGAGCAACTGTTTAGGAGAAAAGAGAGTTTGACATCCAAACAGGACTTCCAGTTTCTTAGAGGCAGTCTTTGCAGTTTGCATAATATTAGGCTTCCATGATAGGTGTTACAATGATACCATATATGTATAATGTGTTGGTGGAATTTGAGATTCCATAAATGAGATTTTTTTTTTTAAGTCATGGGCAGAAATTGGGTGTTGGGGCAGTAAACTTATTAAGGTTTCATATACCCAATTAAGGTCTCCTGTGAGAGAGGATGGAACAGATTTTAAGAAAGTAGAGGAATGCAGTGTCGAGTTGTTAGCATATGAGTACACTTTGTATTCCATTGAAGAAAGGAAATCATCGATCAGAAGGAGGAAGAGTTTAGGAGACAATGAAGTAACGAAAGGAAGCTAAACGAGGGGAGCTTAGAGATAAGTTCCCAATGCCACACCTTATCAAAATCTTTTGATATATCAAGGCCAGCTACAAAGGATTCTCTTGAAATCTTTCAGAGGTGATAACCAGACATTAGTAAGATTAAACAGGATATCATCAGTGGATCTTGCCTGATGGAAACCATGTTTTGAATCAGAGAGAAGACTATGAGATTCAAAATGTGTGAGGATATGGGAGTTGAGGAGGGGTTCAAAGACTTTGTAAGAAGTCAAGGAAACAAGATGAAAGTTAGAGGACTTGGAAAAGTCTCCTGCCTTTGGGATGGGGTTCACCAGTGATTGCTTCCAAGAAGAAGGAGAAGTTTTCGTTTTTTACAGAAACAGGACAGACAAGTAAGCACTAGTAAAACTTGTTTGTGTCCAGTCCAGAAAGAGAAATGCTTCTTGGGCAATACAAAAAGCAATTACAGGAAGGGGTGCAGGATTAGTAAAAGGAGGCATCAGGAAAAAAAGGAGTATTAGTCATCCAAGGTAAAGACAGGAAAAGCAAGAGCCAGAGAAGGTTGCTTTGTTGATAGGAGAAACAACTGTAGTGCTGTCAGCATGGAGAAGTAAAAGAGAGGTAGTGTGACAGAAGTGGTTAGAGACCTACCAGTGGATGAAGATGAAAGGTTATTGCTTTCCCTTAGGATAAAGGAATGTTTTCCCTCATGGTTAACATACTTCCATGATTATGGGCAGATATGAATAAGATGGGAGTCAGAGGAAGGAGAGTTTATCCATCCATGATATGCCGGATTCCATGCCTGAAAGGCCCCAGAACAGGAATGGTTGAATCTTTCACTGAAAAAAGAAGTAGGATTAGAGGAAAATGGGATATATGCTTCCACTGCCACAACAATAACCTCTGCTATACGTTTGACAGAGACAGTGGCACCACCACAGAGACGGTATTCTGACTAAGGAAAGTCAAAAAAAAAATTTTCACAAGTTATTCTAGTCAGCTTTATCTAGGTGCCAATATATACATTCAGGAGCTGCTGAAGAAGGGGGCACTGTTAAAGATACATACGTTTATGAGTGTGAGTTCAGAATTAGAGATGAAAAACATATCCAGAGTAATAAGAGAGGGGGTCTTAACTGTCAGGAATATGAGTAGGATTGGTGGTAATTTGCTCTGGATCATTATGTGTTGAGAATGTGAGGGGTTTAACCATTCCCTTTGGTATCTGTTGAAGTCTTCTAAGCATAGGAATTCAACTTAGGGGTGAGTGGATGTCAAGGCCTCATGGTAGGAATCCGCATATTTGACATAAGTTATTATAATATTTGTAGAATTAGGAGGGCAGTAAGCGAAACAAAAGAAAGTAGTAGTATTAGTAGTTAGGAAACGAACCTTGAGCCAGATGGCATTAAAGTTTAGGGCTGAAAGTCACAGGTGTGCTGATGTTGGAATGGCCACAGACACCACCTTTTAAACAATATGTGGAAAGGACTGGTGAGAACATCATTGATGGTTGGGTCTCAGAAAGAAGTAGAAATTAAGAAAGGAACTAGACAGATGGTGTTCAACAAAAGTAAGATGACTAGAAAGTCTGTGAATGTTGGTGAAAAGTGAATTCAGTTAGAGAGGGGAAAGTTTGTGGAAGGGACCAATACTGCTACAACCTGAGACCTACATGTCATTGACAGTAGAGTCAGGTGGAAACCCAGAGATTCTTGGCACCATATGATGACAGGGACTAGGGGCCGTAAGTTCGTTATAGCTTGACTTCATCCACTTTGTATGGAACAGATAAAGTCCAAAAATAGTTAACGTAGACTTGGGCCACTGGGCCCTCAGTTGTCTGTCTTTTCATATGCCCCAACTCCCTTCATAGCCACTAAATTTAACTACCCTCACTGTTAATCTCTCATGACCTCCGACCTTGCTGCAAATTCCTCATGACCACCTACTTTGCTGATGCTTATTTCTTTGACACGAACCTTGATTACTCTTGCTGCTACTCTCTTCAATGTAACTAACTTTGACAGTCCTTGTTGCTACTTTCCTCAAGGCCACTGACCGTGATGATCCTTGCTGTTTCTTCCCTATTGGCTTCTAACTCTTAACAATCCTTGTTGTTCCTTTTTTAAGGCCTCATGCTGACGACTCGTGTTGCTAATCCTGTCATGGCCATTAACCTGTAATATCCTTGCTGCTGCTCCTTTCTTCATGACCTCTGACGAACGACCTTGCTGCTGATCAGTTAATGGCCACTGATCTTAACGATCGTTTCTGCTACTTTCCTCGTGGCTGCTTATCACCTAATGGCCAAGGTTAGTACTTTCCTCATGGCTGCTAATCACCTGATGCCCACTACCCTTGACGATCGTTTCTGCTACTTTCCTCGTGGCTTCTTATCACCTAATGGCCAAGGTTAGTACTTTCCTCGTGGCTGCTAATCACCTGATGGTCATTACCCTTGATCGTTTTTGCTACTTTCCTTGTGGCTGCTTATCACCTAATGGCCACTGCCCTTGACGATCGTTTGATATACTTCCCTCATTGCTGCTAAATCACCTAATGGCCACTACCCTGAAGATCATTTCTGCTACTTTCCTCATGGCTAATGATTGCCTCTGACCATCCTTGCTGCTACTTTCCACAGAGTTACTGACCTTAACGTTACCATTGCGGATGCCGAAGGTGAAGATGGTAACTCCCCTGGCCTGCAGGAAGTCTGCCGCTGGTCTAGGGTCGCCGCCGTTGCTGTAGCCGTCAGTCACCAAGAACACCGCTTTCGCGGCATCCTGCCTGGCCAGGGCAATCACACTCTGCATACAGGGAGGAATAGTATATGATAACTGATGAAAGAGCAGATTGCAATTATGAAGAGTTACCTTCGCAGCGACAAGATATTGCAACGTTCCTCCTGACCCCCACTTCGATTCGCCCCTACAAAGCCCTCACCTAGTCACCTAGCACTCCCCAGAATCCTAAGTATGGGATGTAATTATCCCACTAGGCGTCATCCAGAGGAGTATGAACCACATGGCACTTACATGGGGAACCTTAGTACCCTGAGCACCACTTACCTGGGCTTCGAGCATAGCTCCGAGCGTGTAGGTGCCACCGCCGGAGTACTTGATCCTCGGCAGCTCCAGCTCCAACAGGGAACACTTGTGGTTGTTCTCGGACGCTTGGGTCACGTGGTCGATGTGTCTGATAACCTGCCAGGGAACAACAACGATAAACATGACTAACGTGATCGTGTTACCAAGTGTATACGACAGGAATATGCTCCGGGAAAAAAGAAAAATCAGATAGCCTAGCCCCAATGGGACCAATTGAACAGGACAAGAATATCCACAGAAAAGATATTAGCTTGCCTAGCCATGATGGACCAATTGAATATGACAAGAATATGCACAGAAGAAAGGGGAAAGTCAGCTAACCTAGCCAGAATGGATGAACGTAAAGAGTTACACGAAATGAAAGCTACGAGATGATATTGTATAACCACATAACGTAGTGAGGTTATAAGAACAATTGACCATGGACAGTAAAAAATAATAAGAACATGCGTACAGACT
>JAUUDZ010458071.1:0-12334 GCA_032361705.1 Panulirus versicolor | reverse complement strand
CATGCGTGCTAGCTGAGTCTTATAAACTTCCCCCAGCACTAGTCGATGCATGAGCTACGAAGCCTAACTAACGTTCTTCAACCAAAACCTAACTTTATTACCTAACTTTATTACCACGCATAACCTAACCTACTCAAACCAAACCTAGTCTAACATAAAGATTTATAGAGTATATCCAACCCTAGCTTTACCAAAGTTAGTGTAACAATAACATATCCACAATGAAGGAAACCACCCCCAAGAAATTATCCTTATGAAGGATAAAATTGATACAATCGGTAACTCGTCCTGAAGAGATGTCTGATTAAAAATGCCGGGTATTTCATAGACGGGACAGCCGCCTGAAAGTTTATTGTACATTTTATAAGGGACTTGTCATTTGTACAGTATTTTTTCTTTATAATTTACCTTTTTTTTTTTGTAGCGTCCATATCCAGCCAGATGTACCACTAGCTTTTATTTTAGTTACCGTGTTTACATTAATTCTTGCTATTCCTTGGTTGTTTTTTTTTTTTTTTTTTTTTTTTTTGTAGAATGGAGGATTGAGGATCTCTAGTTCTCTTAAAGTAACGGCAGAGGACCATACTTTCAAAGATTTTGCATGATTATCTTGATAGGTGTAGATATGAAAGCTAACTGGATAATACTTGTCCAGTTAGCAAGTAAAACATCTGCCACAGAGCTCGTGTTAATTTAGTGCAAGAAGAGGATTGGCGGATGCGTTACATAGGTGTTGTGTAATGTCGCAGGGGATACCATCCTTCCCTAGTCAGGGCTGTGGCAAGTTCAACTTCACTTATTTGGGTAACGCAACCGTAATGTTTTTTGTTCTTCGTATAGTGAATTGGTGTATACCTATGCTCAAGTCCTTGGCACGATGCTTGCATTTCTAAAAGTTAGATTTGCAAAGCAGGCTTAAACAGAGCGTGATAGCGTGTACATGAAGTTCTGTCTTGACATACCTTGCAAAACTTTATCTCTTGCAAGCTCCTTTGCAATGTCTATTAACTTTGACGTCATTGTAAATGGCAAGTTTTCAACAATGAAGGACATTTGCTTTCTACATTTGCTTTCGTATCTGCGTAAGAAACATTTGGTAAAGGGGCATCTCTCGTACCAGAACATGTAGACGATTGGTGAACATTTGGAGGGGCACCGTATGGTAAAGTGCAGGGTCTGTCCTTATCTCCAGATACTAGTATGGCTCCTTTGCCAGCCTTCCCTGACTCTACAGCATTAGCAGCTTTAAAGACTGCAGGTAGTGTTTGGTTTGTGTCTTGCATCTTCTCTGCTCCTATGTGCATCACAGTTGCCATGTTTCACAAGTGCCTTCATTGCTGCACTGCCATATGAAATGGTTTGGTTGCACACTTTGCACAATGCTTTCCCTGCCACACAAGTTTACGAATGTAATCTGACAAGAAAGATCCAGTATTATCTTTGGCCTCAAGCCAGCGCCAGTTAAACTTATTCTTGATTCCAACATCGATCAATTTCACGTTAGCGTCTCTTTCAACCTCCATTACGAATCATTTAGAATTATCCGTGATGCGGCTCCAAAACAGACTATGCACGCGTTGTCACATTCAAGTCTAAACATACGGTAGAGTGTATTACACAACCAGCACACACTGTAACTTACCGCGCCAGGGTTGGTAGAAACTGCAGATATCGACGGCAAATCTTGCGCTCGTTTCCGGCATTCCATGCAATTCCAAAGGTAAAGATCCGATTAAATATCCATGGGCACACACACAAACAAAAGATTGATGGTCCGACACGCTTATTAATTTGAAACAATTAAGCCTTCATCCAAAATTCACCAATTAAGTCCCCGATGTACACACGCCGTACCGTTTCAAACATAGCGCTTGGCTGCAGACATGCTACCGGTTGTTTAGCCGGCCGGCCACCTGGCCTAGCCGCACAGCTGACTCGTAGCGCTAGGTATACATGCATATGCTGTCGCATCACGCACATGTACAAACCATTAGCAAAACATGCAAAAAGCAAGAGCAGGAGAGAATCTTAATCTCGCTAGGTTAGCGATCCAGGTGTTTTGCGATATTCGTATTTTTAATTACATACAGTATATATACAAAATCCACGATCGATATATGAAAACATCCATCAAGAGTCTACTTGTTCATTTTCCAGCTGTCATCATTAGAAAGACAAGATACAGACGGAGAGAAAAATGGGAAACCGGAAATTTGACTCCAGTTGATTAAAAAGCCAGAATTCCGGCGATTGCCGGAAAACTGGCATCTTTGGACATAGCGTGAAATTAAGTAGGAAACATTAAAGTAGATGTAAAGAAATACTTTTAAAATATGTAGTGGTTGCATGGAAAAGAATGACTGAAGAAATGGTTTATGCAAACACCACAGATAAACTTAAAAGGTTGTCTGATTAGCTGAGAATGTCTTAGAGACAGGGCAACACGAGTGCAAAACTCCCTCCCTGTACAGTTCAAATATGTAATTAAATTAGGTAACTTTCCTCCCCTCACCATCTGATCCATAAACAAATTAAACTGCCATGGTTACATCTGGAGATGGAGTCCACTAGCCTCCTTGTCAGGAGACAGAGTCAACTGGCCTCCATGTCTGGAGATGTAGTCAAATGACCTGCATGTCAGGATATGGAGTCCACCAGCCTCCATGTCCTGGAACTACTTATCTGCCTCCGTGCCAACACACCTTACTCTCAATAGAAACTCACTGCTTCTAATACCTTTCCTCCCATACTATACACTCATAACACTTTCCACAAAGCATCTCTATCAACCCTATCATATGCTTTCACCAAGTCTATGAACATTACATACAAATCCTTCTATTTCTCAAGTTTTTCTTGAACATTCTTTAAAGCACACATCCTCTACTCCTTAAACCACATAGTTCTTCCGCAGTTAGATGCACCAAGCGCCACCACCCTCTCCATCACCATTTTTCCATTCAACTTACCAGGCAACCCCATTAAACTTCCACTTTATAATTCAATGGCACCACATACACATTCTGGCGATCCTGAGGCACCTCAACATAATCCATACATACATGAAAACCCAAACAAACCTATTAACAACATAGCCACTTTCTAAAGAAATTCCACTGCAGCAACATTCACCCCATCTTGACACATTTCATCTTACACAAGGTTTTCACCATCTCTTCTCTCTTAACCAAACCACCAACCTCTACTCTCTCACTCTGCATACCTCCCAACCCTATCATCAAACACACTCAAACCTACTTCAAAAAGCTTAATCCATCCCTTCTTCACTGTCTGTTAGCACTTCCCCAATGTTGCCAGTAATTTTTTTTCTCACTCTGTTAACCTTCCAAACCACTTCCCAATTTACCCCTTTACCATTGTTGCCAGTAATCCTAGTTTTTCTCACACCATCAACCTTCCATACATCTTATTCTCCCTAAAGTTTGCTGATACTCATTCAGCACAACTCATTTGCCCTTTTTTTCTAGCTCCTTTACCTTTCTCTTGACCTCCTGCTGCTTCCTCCTGGATATCTCCCAATCACTAGCAATCCTTTACTGTAAGTACCACTTATTCACCTCTTTTTACAAACATCTTTGACATCCCACCACTCGCTACCCTTCTCACCTGCCCATTTCCCATGCATTCTCTCGGACATGCCAGCACTGTTTCCCTAACTAGCTCCCGTTCCTAACCTACTCAAGTAACTTCATCACTCACACCTTTTTGCCATTCCACACTCCTCACCTAATATTTCACATAAATTTTTTCCAAGCTCCCTCACTTTCACCACCCTAAATCTTTTCCAAGCTCCCTCACTTTCACCACCCTTTTCTTACCCATATCATTTCTTCTTTTCCAAAAACATCTAAAAATCTTCACCTTTGCTTCCAACCAGTAATGATCAGACATCTCACCAGCTACATCTCAGCACATTAACAATGAAGCATCTAAAAATCTTACAATCTCACTGAAAACATGCAGTAGTTCTTAGTATGCATTTATGGATTAAGTGCAAATAAAACGAATGGTAACTCTTTTCTTTATTGATAATTACTTCAAAGGAATGAACCTGGAGCTGTGGGTGGCACCAATACCAGGCCTACCATGCTTGACAGGCTTGTAAGTAATGGAGAACTCTGCTAAGTAATGGGAAATCATCTCTGGCTGGAAAGACAGAAAAAAAAATTAATTGTTCATTCTTTCCCTTTATACAGAAGAAATTCATTCCTACAATTGTACATGCCATGTAAAATGAAGATTTTCAAATTTTTTTCTTCACACATCTTTGCAAATTCCTGTATTAGTAAGGTATTGACAGGAATGAAGAAACAGCACTCATTTATCCAAACATGCACATTTATGCCTAACGAACTACAATGTATGTACGTGAAGCTGCACTTAGAAAAGAGATTTACACAATAAAAAATTTCCCTTTCAAAAATTACAAATAACAGTTAACTTCATACCATTGCTTACACTAAACTAATGGAAACTGTACACAAATTTTCATAAAGCCTTATACAGTCTGTGAAGGGTACTTATCACCTTAAAGGGATACAAATCAATGCAAAACAATAACACTTTTGACTATTACCAAAGCAAACCAAATCTATGACCGAGATAACTTTTTTCATTCTTGATTGCCATTTTCAATGTTAGCGAGGAAGCACCGGGAACAGACGAAAAAAGGCCACATCTTCTCACATCCATATTCTTAGTGAAGGGGTAGAGCTTGTGTACCCATGTCTTGGGGTTCTCAAAGTCCCTCCCAGGGGTTAAAATGGGAATCCTTACAACATCTATACTTGCCAAGGCAAGAATAAGTTACACTTAGTAAACTTCCTTGCTGAAAAAAAAGAAAGGACTGGATAACAACCTACTACAGGAACTGCATCAGTCATCCCTTAATTCATTTTGTCGCAGTTTCTTCCAATTTGTCAAAATGTCAGAGCTGATCCACCCTCAAAATTCTGAGTGCACATGATCCAATGCAGTTGCAAAGGGGAGGGAAGAAGGCAAGCAACAATGGAACACTAGCTCCATCCCACACTAAAAGTAGGCTTTTCAGTCTTTCAAAGCCTATTTTAGCGGCTGGGGTGTCTGCTAGTGTACCCACACTACTTTACCACAATCTTTATTAAAAGCAAATGCTGATGAACCAATCACCTCACTGAAGTCACCCTGCTAGATATGATGAAAACTCACAGATCATTTATCCCTAGACAAATATATACAAATGTAACAAAAACTATCCTGGTTCCTGCCATTTTATGTGGACAGTCATGTACCTATACCCAAGAGGACTTGCATCCACTTACCTATACCCAAGACGACTTGCATCCACTTAAAACCTGTGGGGAGGTGCACACATCCAAGCAATATCCAGTGCTAAGAACCTCTTGCAAAAGATACTATGGAACATCACTGTCCGACTTCCATCATGCACGCCAATGAGCTTAAGCAAAGAAATGCAAGAGTGGATGCAACCCATAGAACCTCGTAGGCCCATCATGTTTCCCTGGATCAGATGCCTTTATAACCTTGTATAATGAGGATAACGAACTGGGGAACATGGCCATAAAGTATCATGCCAGATGAAATGTGAGACATAAGCATCCTCAGTGGCATGGATGTAAATACATGGCACAGCTACAGGGCAGAGGGAATGCAAAGTGCTGTTCTTTATCTTCACCAGTGTAACAAATGAAGAGAGGCAGTGATTCTCTCTCAATGTAAGCAACTAAGATAGGACATGGAGCTAGGAAGATGTGAGGCAAGTCTGGGGCAAAAAATACCAATTATGCGTGGCATGTCAACATCTTTGGGTGGGCTGCATGAAGGCCTGATGTTAATGCAACTAGGAATAAGGTTCTGTTCAAGTGATCCTCTAATGACCATGTGCTCTGTAAAAAGAGAAGGACTTTCTGTACTGATTAGAATGGCCTTTCTGGTCTCTGAGGTGGTTGCTACATTAACAAGGTCCAGTCTAACCTGGCTGAGAAAACATTGGTATAATGATATGCCAAAACTTTAGGATAAGGGTCAGCCATTGCCACTCGGTGACACACCACCATCGAGGACAGCCTCCATCTCTGAGGTGATGGGCAAACTCTGCTTCCTGTGAAGAAGACTGAAAAGCTTTACAAGATTGGTACTATCGTAAAGTCCACTGCTTGAGTCCTTAGATGATATCTTACATTACCTGTCCAAAGATTTAATCACAGAAATGCTACCTGCTGATAGTAGGTATCTGTCCAGAGGACAGAAATGAATACCTGCAGCTCCAGAGTCCATTCCACTCATGTTTCCTTACCCAGAAGTCGTCTGTTTGCCTTGTTCGGACTGCAGCAGGGGTGTGTGATTTCCTCATGGTTGTTTAATTTGTATATGGATGGGGTTGTTAGGGAGGTGAATGCAAGAGTTTTGGAGAGGGGGGGCAAGTATGCAGTCTGTTGTGGATGAGAGGGCTTGGGAAGTGAGACAGTTTGTGTTCGCTGATGATGCAGCAATGGTGATTGATCCGGGTGAGAAACTTTAGAAGCTGGTGACTGAGTTTGGTAAAGTGCGTGAAAGAAGAAAGCTGAGAGTAAATGTGAATAAGAGCAAGGTAATTAGGTTCAATAGGGTTGAGGGTCAAGATAATTCGGAGGTAAGTCTGAATGGATAAAAACTGGAGAAAGCAAAGTGTTTTAGATATCTGGGAGTGGATTTAGCAGCGGATGGAATCTCGGAAGTGGAAGTGAGTCAAACGGTTGTAGGAGGTGGAGAGGGACGTATATATTTTGTGGTATTAGTTTTAAAATGATGATGAGATAGTTGATATTCAAAAATGGCACAATTTCTGTGGCTTGAGTTTGAAACTCCAGGAGCTTGTTTGTGAGTTGGGGAATATGTGGAAAGACGAGGTTGAGAATTTATATCAACGAAAGAAACGGCAAGAAAATTTGCAAAAGGGGAGATGATAGAATCGTCCGAGTATGGAACATGAAAAACTTGGAGGAAGTGGAATGCTTTAGGTGGATGAGAGCGGGTGTGACAACGTATGAAACCATGTGGGTTGAAGTGAATCAATGTGTGAGTGAGGGGGCAAAGGTTCTGGGTGTACTGAGGAGTGTGTGGAAGAAGTTACTTTCCCAGGGAGCAAACAAAAATGTGTACTTTTATATTGCCAAAATAGTCCCGAGTCGCGGGCCCTAATGGCAAAAGAAAGGAAGAGGATGGATATGTTAGAAATGAAATGCCTTAGGTCAATAGATAGTTCGAAGAAGTTGATCGGGTAAGAAGTGACATTGTCAGAAAGAGTTGCGCTAGTGAACAGAGTAGGAGTACTATCAATGAAGATGTGTTGAAATAATGTGAGTACATTGAGACGATGAACTATGTATGATAGACACAGAAGCACGCAGTTGAATAGGCATCACTAACCCGGCCAGTAGGGTTAACAGCAGGGGTGGAGGAAAATTCTTCCATTAACACACTGCAACCATATAGGAAGGTATAGCTGAGTTCCATGCTCCGATCACCTGCCATCAACGACCAAGCCTTTTGCGTCAGCCACAGTGTGATGCTCCACACAACGAAAGTGACTAAGAGTATCAGCCAGACAAATCCTGAAAATGTCACCAGAGAAGGTAAGATATAGAGTTTGGTCCCTAAAAACATGCCACGCCAGTTTGCCATAGTATCGCTTTTATCAAACAAACACTTTTTCTGCAGATGTCCAGTTCTATAAGTCACAGAATTTTTTTCTTGATAAATCAAGATATAGTTTTCTCCATATGAGAGTCAGGAATCAGAGAGATCTTCGAAAATAAAGTTAAGGAAACAGCATTAACTCTTTTGACTGTAAGAGATGAGCATACAACTGATACTTACAATATTCCTGTTTTTAAACAGTATGAAGTATGAATATCGTGTATGTTATACATGATGATAAAATTCAAATCTCGTTCATATTAAAATCACATCCTATACTCATGGAGTGTGACTTTTGTATTCAAAAAGCAGAGTTATCACATTCATAGAATTAGACTACTACATTTACTGCTAACTCGACGAGTTAACTCACTGGAATTAGTACTTTGGAGATTAAAGGTCTCCGGTTATCGTATTTCAAGGCTGCCATGACATCTTCGTCTTCGACTGAAAATCAGTTTGTGGGTAAGACAAAAGTTTCTTAACAAGAAGCAGTTGAAGTGCAAAAATAATGTAAACTTGATAAATTCTTGAGAACAAATTCATGCTTGGTCAGTGTGCTTTGCTAAAACTTGCAACACAAAGACACATACAAGCTAGGCACTCAGGTTATGACCGGCCCTTATGGGAGGATGGACAGCTGGGTGGACTATGGACAGCCCGTCGTAATCAGGATTCGAACCTATGAAGACTCAATCCTGGGCAGCACGTGAATGCGTCACGGTTAGTAACACTTACAGGTACACGTTAAAGTTGTCACAGATGTCCAGTAAGGTGCCCTGTGCAGGCAGCAACAGGGAATACTAACAGTCACAAGATGATAAAGTATACAAGATCGACCAGTAGGAAAAACGCAAGTAACTATCACATAACTATGTAACAAATATCTATTTTTTTTTTGTTCTTGGGCAATAAGTGTTATTTTCTAATTGATTATGTCTTAAAAGTATGAAAAATGGCTATCATTATCCCTTTGGAACTTTCTTTTCGTAATCAGCACAGTGATATTTTGAAGTTCACCTATTTTTCGGAACATTCCAGAGCTGTGTAGCTGATATAGAACTTTCTACAAGTTTCCAGTAATGTAAATCGTAGAATAATTATCAGGGCTTTAAGCCAACCAGTGTAGTTTAGATGCAGCTGCCTATACTGATACATGTACATACATTTTTCTGAGATGGCATCTAGAGACTGCAGCCATCCAGCAGACGCATTTTGCTATGTCTGCCGACAATTTATCAAAACAAGAGCAATGAAGTACTATGCGGCAGCATCAGCTAAGATTTGCGAGGCCAACATGGCATATTTCAGCATGTTTGTACCCCGGGATCAAGACAAATTCTGGCCGTCTCATTTCACCTGTGAACACTGCAAAAAAATTTCTGGAAGGTAAGATAGACAATTGTTGCTCGTTTAGACGGCGAAATTTTATGTTAATTTTTTTGAACTTCTGGAATTGAAAATTCTTTTTTTTTAATTTTTTAATTTTCAGTGTTATTGCAAAAAATTTATGTGGAACATGTTAAGAGAATCTCTTACACATTAGTCATGGGTGAAATAGATTTATAAACAAATATATATTTCTTTCATAATCACTATTTCATACTGTTCTTTTGCAGGAGGTTACAGAGGGGAAAATAGAGCCATGAAGGTTGCTATGCCAAGAACTTGGTGGGAACCCAGTCACCACTCAAGCAATTGCTAATTCTGCATGGAGCTGAACCCTTCCAAACTTGGGACTGGCAAGGATGCACCTGCTCTCACGTATCCGGTCCTTCCATCATCCGTTGCCGCTGTGCCATACGGACCTGAGCTCTCTCGTACCCAATCCTCCTGGGAGAGAGCAGACGTCGTCAGTACAGACCAGGAAATCAGAAGGAAGAGGAAGACGTTGTAGATCCAGATTACAATATAAGAGTTGCAGGTGAGGAGAGAAACCCATACTACCACAATAAAAAACACCTCAACGACTTGATCAGAGATCTTGGTCTCACAAAGTCCAGTGCTGAGCTTTTGACGTCTAGGCTCAAGCAGTGGAACTTGTTGGATGAAAGTGTGAAAGTCGCAGATCAGAGGAGGCGTCCCCTAGGTTTTCCCAGCTTCTTCACCCGTCAAGATGGACTCTGCTTCTGCCAGAACGTAAGCAGTCTGTTCGAGGCGATCGGAACGCCTGTAACACGAACGAGTGGCGCCTCTTTATTGACAGCTCATCCTGGAACCTCAAAGCCGTGCTGCTCCATAACGGTAACAAGTACCCGTCTCTTCCCCTGGCTCACTCGGTGCACCTCAGAGAAGAATACTACAGTGTTAAGACCTTGCTAGACGCCTTGAAGTATGATGAGCACAGCTGGCAGGTCATCGGTTTTACCAGTTTTCCTGCTAGCTTTGCCTTTGGGACAGCAGGGACACTGCAGCGCACTACAACAGGAGGGACTGACCACAGCAGACTGAAGTCTCTGTAGGGATTAACAACGTCAAATGCGAGCCACTGATGGACTCCCGGAAAAAATTAAGCCCAATGAAAAAAAGATTGTCAACTCTAGATAGGACTCTGCAGCCTTCAAATTCTTGCAAGACTTCTTCCCTAAACTGTCTGAGGCAAAGGTCAAAGCCGGTGTCTTCGTCGGACCACAGATAAAGAAGATCCTGGAGTGCAAGAAATTCCCGAAGAAGCTCACTAGGAAGGAGAAAGCAGCTTGGTACAGCTTTGTCGCAGTGGTTCGGGGCTTCCTGGACAATCACAAGGCTGGACACTATGTGAAGCTGGTTGAGAGTATGGTGAAGAACTACGACAAAATGGACTGCAGGATGTCCCTCAAAGTCCGTATCCTTGACGCTAATTTTGATAGATTCAAGGAGAAGATGTGAGCGCATTCAGAGGAGCAAGGCGAGCGCTCCCACCAGGATATACTGGACACTGAACGTCGCTACCAAGGAACATATAACGAGGACATAATAGGAAAATGATTTATGATACAATCATAAATCTCAAAAAACTATTCACTTCTATATCTTTTGTGATCACTTTTGTTTAACATTGGTCTAAACACATGTTAATTTTCATTCATTTGTTGTTTTTCTGACTTTATGTGAGCAAAACTGTATAAATTCGCCCGTTGTCCAATTGGAAATATATAGATTTCAGAATATTACTATCCTGGTCAAAAAAGCAAAGTTTTAAGGAAATAATTGCCTTTTTTCTACATTTCACGCGTGAGCAATTAGGAGATAACAATTTCTACCCAGGAACAAAAATGAATGTTACACAGTGATATTCATAAGGTTCTACATAAGGCTTTGTTGCAAGACGAAAAGTGAGTTGTGATCAAGGGCAATCATTTGATATGATATCCACCTTGAAATAGGATAGATGGAAGCCTTTCATAAAAAGGAAGTTCATCTCTAAAAAGTTAAGTTAAGCAGTCAAGTCAGCATTATATGTAACAAACTAAGACATCGAACGTGATATGGCTGCTTGTCACATCTAAAAACAAACAGTTTCACTATTTGAGTACGGGAACTGCTTCATACGTGACTAGGATCTAATTTCATCAGCTAATATTGGAAACTTGACAACTTCACACTAAGAAAAGTTAAAAGTAACATCACCACTCGTCATCTGCAATGAATATCAAGAGTGTTAGTGATCTATCATGTTTCATATCATTTGCGATAACCTTCCATGCGTGTAACCAAGATTATTGACAAAATCAAATGTATATCTACAATTACGATTTTTCATGAACCACTAATCATCTACTAATGTTGGACAACCAGTCTGTATATAGAATAGTTCTTTTTTATATCAGTTATCAAAAATTCTTCTACCATGTTATTAACCATATTCTATAAATCACAATTTATGGTTCTGTTGTCAGGATTGGTCTGGTTGATATTGTTCGTCAGTGTCTTTGTGTGGAGCATCACACTGTGGTTGATGCAAAAGGCTTGGTCGTTCATGACAGGTGGTCGCAGGATGAAGCTCAGCTTTGCCGTCCTCTACGGTTGGAGTATATTGATGGAAGAATTTTCCACCAACCCCACCGTGAACCCTACAGGCCAGGTTAGAAACTTACATATAATACATATATCTGAGAGTGGACTTAGCAGAGGATGGAAACATGGAAGCGGAAGTGAGTCACAGGGTAGGGGAGGGGGAAACAGTTCTGGATTGGGAGCGTTGAAGAATGTTTGGAAGGCGAGAACGTTATCTCGGAAAGCAAAAATGGGTATGTTCGAAGGAATAGTGGTTCCAACAAAGTTATATGGTTGCGAGGCGTGGGCTATAGATAGGGTTGTGTGGAGGAGGGTGTAAGTATGGGAAATAAGATGTTTGAGGACAATATATGGTGTGAGGTGATTTGATCGAGTAAGTAATGAAAGAGTAAGAGAGATGTGTGGTAATTAAAAAGAGTGAGGTTGAGAGAGCAGAAGAGGGTGTATTGAAATGGTTTGGTCACATGGAGAGAATGAGTGAGGAACTAATTGACAAAAAGGATATATGAGTCAGAGGTGGAGGGAACGAGAAGTGGGAGACCAAATTGGAGGTGGAAGGATGTAGTGAAAAAGATTTTGAGTGATCGGGGCCTGAACATGCAGGAGGGTGAAAGGCGTGCAAGGAATAAAGTGAATTGGA
>JAUUDZ010458060.1:0-12335 GCA_032361705.1 Panulirus versicolor | reverse complement strand
ATATCCCCTCCTCTCGCTTTTCTATTTTTTCACCACTTTCCACATCATTACACTTGACTTTTCTGTCTACCCCTTTTCTTCCCTACCGGTCCGTATCTCACCCCCCCCCCCCCCCCCAATACTGCCACTATGCAGCAAAAACTACTCGTTTGCTTCAAGAAGCAAATAATTAGGTTAAAAGAAAATAAAGAAAATGGCAGCAGCAACAATCGTCAAGAGGTACGCTAAGCCATCACGTCTCCCTGGCTCAGACCAACGGAATAGTACAGCTTAGTGAAGCACCAACCGAAGAAAAGGGGTTAAGGACAAGGATGATGATGGGAGAAAATAGTGGTTAATTAAGGAAGAAGTGCAAAGGTAAAAGAGGGCTAGAGACGTAGAGTATTAAAAATGTATGCGAGGCTGACCGAGTGCAAGCACAGCATTTGATCTTAGGCCCCAGAAATGACTCCTACTCTTCTTATGACCCTGACTACCTCCCGACGTACATGCAGCTTGGAGGTCACAGGCACTCAGCTTGAGTTTAAATTAGGTCAGCCTAAAATGATATTTTTCGAAACGGATGACATGGGACAAGGAGGATCAGTGCAAAACGTTATGAAGATAGCCATGTGAAGACAGTATCAAAGAAATGAGAGAATAGTGAGGCGATTACCTAGCATGCTTACTCATGAATGTTCTTTTCAATGTAGAAGAATGTGTGGAGGCAGTGTGGGATACTGAAGAACAGTGACAGAATTGCTCTTGGTGGCGTAAGTGAAAACACGCAGATTCATGATCTTAGAAAGTGTAAAATATAACCTTTTGTAACGGGCATCTCAGGGATGCTGGTACATTAGGGCTATATAGGCAAGGGTGCAACTAAAGCCTTGAAAATGAAATATTTCTCTGGACTCTAGAAAAGCGATCACACAATAGATCAGGTAGAAAACAAGGTGAAAGAGGAGTGCTACAGCAAAAAAAGAACAGATCCATACGCAAGAACACGAGGAAGAAAACTGTAAAACACGAAAACAGGAGACGGGATAAGACTATAAGTTATAGCATGTGACAACTGCGCAGCGTCAACACAAATCTTTTTTTAAGGGCTACAACGGAATAGCGAGTTAGGCTCACTTCCAAAAGCTACAGGAATGATGGAGAATTACAGCGATGAAGAGGTCAGCCAATGCAGGGAGACATAGGAAATGTAAAGAATAACACGATTACGCGGAGGAAATAGAAAAAAAAAAAAACCTATCTCTGCAATTCCTGTGGTACAGACGTAATGGGCCAGAGTATAAACTTCAAGGACCCACACGGCCCGAATGACGGTCGTACGATAAACAATGGCTCCCCTTCAAGGCTGCCGTGACTATTCCCAAGTACTGAGCACATGAACATCCGCCATTTTTCTCTCTCAACACATATGAAAAATATAAAGCCCAGCAGTGCTAGAATCCCATACTTTCTGATGGCGTCTTCATCGCCGTTCGAGATCAACATGCCCTTTCAAAATGGCAACCTTTCTAATATGATATCACCTCCGTCTTGGGCAAGACAGATCTAAGCTGTAGCCACAGGAAGCGGCGCCACACACCGCTGCACCTCACCACCAGAATGAACATAAAACACCACAACAAATGCTCCTGCCAGAACTTTTGAAGAATGATCGTGAAGCATCATAGGATTTACAGCCTTCGGAGTTTTCCCCAGAAGCAGTAGAATAGCACTCTGCCATAGGAGAGTGTCCGCATGTAAATGCATGCCTGTGCCTGTTTTGACGAAGCTGTCAAGCAGAAAAATGACAATGGCATAGTGTTTATATGACAACGAGAGGTAAAGCATCCCGACAGCTCTCGGTAAAGAAGGAAAGGTCCAGGAATACAGGTCACGAGGTCAATAAAGATGATGGTGGTGGTGGTGGTGGGGATTATGATGATCGGTGATGGTAGTTGTCATTATGATGAATGGGCGCTAATGGTGATGGTAGTGGTGGTGGTGGTGTTTGTGAAGGCTGGGTGATGGTGGTGGTGGGGGAGCCATATGGTGGTGGTGGAGGAGCCATATGGTGTTGGTGCTGATGATGGTGATGGTCGCGGTTATGATAAAGACGGTTACTGTAATAATCACTGTATTCCACGTTTCCGTGAGGGTGATGGCGAGAATGGCTATGAATGACAAAGATGGTGGAGATGATCATTATGGTGATGATGATGATAATGATGAAGATTGGTATTAGTATCGGAAATAATGCTATTGAGGATGACGTTGCTGTAGGCGTAGTCATTGACACCAATGAATTAAGTTAACGAGGAGAAAGGTAAGATGGCAACCAAGATAGTTACGATGATAATGGTTATGTGATATTCACAGCCAACATAACAACGAGATGGGATAGTTCCTATGCTTACCAGCGTAGAGAAAGAAATATACTTCACGGAGTCTCACTCCTGTGCTGCCGACGGCCAGAAAGGCAATCATGTGAGGCAGTGGCATGTCGATCGACAGCAAAGTGGTCTAAATAATGGCAGGTATATAAAAGCAGCCAGTTCTCGGGAACAGAAACCAATTCATAACTACAGATAAGGGAAAAGAGAACCAACACCGCATCGTATAAGACACATGGCTCGAGTTCGGAGGAGTTTTCGGATTGTTTTGCACTTAGTTCTGTTACTACGCAGGCACAGAACCTCTCCTGACGTGAGAGTAGTATTCTCTTGTCTGGACGAATCCTTCCTTTGTACAGTCGGAGCAACAGCTCAGAGAAGAATCATAGGCATTTAGATTTAATTGCAATGTTGGGTTTGCAAGACACATTACAAATCATTGTGATACCGACTATGTTTATTGTGATGAGTATTTGAATTGCACAGAAGATAGGAAAGCTATGAAGAATGCAAGAAGGAAAATAGGATGAAATATGGTTTTAGAGGCAGTGAATTAAGTATGATGCAACCACTCCACTGAAGAAATCATGCCCAAATCTGAGTTCACAGAGGAACTATGGGGAGGCCAAATATAGATGGAGCAAGAAAAGACTGAACAGATTTGAAAGAAGTTGAGGAATGCAGTATTAAGTCGTCATCCCATGAACGCATTTAATTACAATTTGAAGGAAGGAAATCGTTGAAGAATAGGATGAAGACAGTAGGAGACAAGACAAAACCCTAAGGAACACCGGTTGATAGAACAAGAGCGAGAGGATGATTCAACACCAAGGAAATAGACCAGCCAAAAAAAGGGAACAAAGTGCAAAGGTAAAGCTAAAGGTTAGTAGCTTGGAGAATGAGACGCCACACTGTCTAAAAGTTTTCCTTATATACCAAAGGTTACAGCACAGGAATTCCCTAGAGTCTCTCAGAATAGATGAGCATACATTGGTAAGGCAGATAATGATATCACAAATGGATCTCTCCTTTCGGAATGCCATAATGTTTATCAGAGGACAACCGTGAGCTTCAGGATGTCTCGGAAACGGGAGTTGAAGAGAAATTCGAAGACTGGACGGTAGAGGTCAGAGTATATGGACGTTAGTTGGAAAAGCTAGAGCGGTCTCGTTGTTTTCCAGATAAAGAAAGAGTTTTGCTTTCTTAAGCAGAATCGGAAAATTCGATCAAGCACGGGCGTGATTTCAGAAGCAAGCGAGAAAGGTTGCCATCTAGCACATAAGCCCTGCTTGTGTCCAAGGAGACGAGTGCTTTTTGGGCAGTAGCGCTATCTCAACTGAAGTTCATGACAACACTGTTTCCTGCTCCATGATGATGATCCAGCAGAGGTGTGCTAGGATGAGGAGAGGTCGGAGACGGGGTAGAGGAGTTAGAGGGAAGGAGAGGAGAGATGGTGTGGTTTGAGCATGGAGGGAAAAGGAAAATCATCTCATGTTCCTCTCATTGATATTCCTCGATATCACTGTCATATGTTTCTGATTAAGTTCTCCAATGATCTGCTTCTGCTTCTCTTTCCTCTCTGCTCATTCCTACTGTCACTAACAACCCTCCATAGCCTCTGCTGCTATCATCAATAGCCCCCTGTTCTTCAGTACCCTTGCAACGGCTACCACGACGCTCCGCCTTCTGCTCTACTCTTGCAGCTGCTGCCGCCCTCCCCTGCCTCCTGTTCCACCCCTACCTGAACCGCCGATTCTACCCTCCTTATGCTTTACCTTTCTATATCAGCAATCGCATCTCAAGCTACCTGGTCTATCCCAGCTTCTGCCACCTTCCTCGCTGCTGCTGCTACCTTCCACTAACTCCTGCTGCTGTTGCTATCTTCCACTAACTCCTGCTGCTACCTTCCATAAACTCCTGCTTAATCCTGTTGCTGCTATAGCCTCCTCATTGCCGCTAGCCTGAACCTGCTGCGGCTGATACCTCTCCCTGCTCTACTCGTTCCTCTCCCCAGTCGCCGTGGCCGATCCCGCCGCTAGCGTCGCCCAAGGCCTGGGTGGATACAGTCATGACTGCTCAGCTTCTAGGCTTCCGCCTTTAGCATCCGGCCAAGATCGATAGGCCGGTGTGGCATGGATTGATAGCCCTAAATAACCATTCGAACGAAAAAAAAAAGAAGATAGATCACAGAGGCGTGGTGAGCATGAGGCGATGAATGACTACGATGGTGATTCTGCCGAATGAAAGAACATGATGTGGGAATTGACTCTGGATAAAGTGGGTCACATGGTTCACTGTGGTTCTTGGAAGTGAGGCGGCGCGGGACCGTATGATTGTCTGCATCCTCTCGCCACACAGGCAAAAACTGCAGCGAGTAGTCTGCACACTTCACACTGCGTCCACGCTTCTAAGAGGTTGATAACTTTATGAGATTTCTCCGTGACAACATCAGGACACCAAGTAGAGCTGTCCTGCATGGACGGGGCAGTATTAGTAGTAGGCATACGCTCACCCTCCCCGATAGCTTTCATCCCTTATGTGAATTGAATTTATGTTTGTATCTGATATCAGTCAATTCCCAACACAGCAGGGCTCAGGCAGACAACTAAAGTGCTGCACTGGTCATTCATAACTTGCAACCTGTTTGAAGCGTCCACTTTTCTTACCAGATATTTACCATGAGTATCAGAATGAAGAAGACAAGCGCATTTATATTACAATGGGTAAATGAAGTCAGAAATCAATTACAGTCGATCAGTATGTTGTTTGCATTTGACTCAAATGGTGTCTGTGTTATTCATAGACAGTTTGAAACATCTAGGCCTTGTTTTTCCCCCCACGCAAATACAAGCAAATTACTCTATGTAATCAAAACGAAAACTGGTTACGGTGTCATAACATATAATCAAACAACAGATGACCACGTTGCTCCCTCAAATACATTAACAGACGGCGAACACTTAGTTCTCCTGAAACTCAACAAATATATAGGCAGGCGTAGTTGTTTTCTCTTATGTAACAATAGTGTGTCTTGGCTGTGTGACACACTAAGTCATAATACAGCGTCTGGCTAAGTGGCCTTTTCATATGGAACCATCAAATCTGCCTAAGCGATAACTGGGCATTTCATGATATGGTAAAGCGCTTGGGTATGCGGTACTTGTTCAAGCAGATCCATTCATAAACGGCAGCAGGTGTTACCGAACTCCGCCTGCACGAGGTTACACCGTGAAAGAAAAGTCACCTCTGGCGAGGCTGTATCACCGGAAGTACAGTCTCGTCAAAGAACTTCACATTCGAGTCCGTCATTTCCCTCATACTGGTAATATCGTAGATTTGAGATGGTAAGTGCAATACACACATGATGGACAGAGAAGTAAGGGAAATCTTAAACTGTTTATTGGTCTCTCTTCAGCCAGAATCAATATCAGATGTGCCAACACGACGAAGTGGATGAAGATGTCTGCCGTCTTCGTCCACTCTAACCATTTGACGGTGGAAATTGCTCTCTACTGTAAATACATTATAATGATCTTTGACTCCTTAAGAATCTAAGAAAGTAAAAGAGATGTTTCTAATAAAATCACTTCGTTAGAATGGCACTCCTCTCTCCAGCTAAAACAGGGATGCTAACTAGAATCGCTATCATTAGGGAGCGAATGCACATGTCTTCATACGTGCTCTCCCTCACCATCATGTTCACAACGGTGGGGGGTAAAAACATGAACCCTGCATTACATCCTTACGGGTCAGATCAAAGGCCAAGTCCGTTAATCCTTAGTTTTCATTACACCTTCGATACAACTGGGTTCGAATTAACTGGGTTAATTCAAAGGCCAACTCTATTAAAACCTTTTTTATATTATTCCTTCCTCAACACCGATAACCTTCAACGATGACGTATGGATCAGGTCAAGCACATCTTCACTATACCACGGTCAGGGTGTTCACCGTTGGTGAGGAAAAGGTAAACAACTTCTCCCTCTTATAAAAGCAGGCATAAAATTCCTGACATTTGGACTAACGAGTGGGAGAAGGATGACGAAGCATCCGTCAGCGAGGGGATAGCAGGTGCACGTGGCTGCTTTAGAGAACGATAACTGTTGTTGTCCTTCGAGAAAAGCAGCTTATGGAGCGAGCCAGTTATTTTCGTAATCAGGCACGATTTCCCGACAAGGGTAGCTGACTGATGTCGTGGGTGTAGACCTAGAGGATCTCCTGTCATTGTTTTTGCGTTTCCTTCTCACAGATTCCGTTATTTAGATGCCGAAGACTTTGAGGTTGTCGCCCCAACGGCTTTGTTTAGATTCCAACCGACGGAGGAGTGTCTGTTTCGGACTTAACACAATTGAAAGTGACGTCAAGCTTTCCAATACCAACCAGCACTCGCAAATTTGCAAGGCCCTGGTTGGTGCCTCAGAGAGTGTGTGTCTGTGATCTCTTTCACTGTGTGAGGCCATTTACAGGATGCATTTTACGTGATCAGGAGCAAAAATTTTTTCACTTTCTTTTTCGCTTCTTTCTGCTGGCATGTGCATCGTTTCATATATGATCGCTCCGTCGCGGTTCATGGTGTAAATTCTTCCTCTCATCCTGTCACAGTGATGGTGTCTTGCGCTCTTTCTTTTTCCTTATGAATAATATTCTTTCTTCATTCTCTTAAGATTACTTTCATACCAATGAGTCCTCTCAACATTCTTTAACGTCATTCCCTCTCCTCCTCACTCCGAGAATCGTTTCATTTTCCTCTGAACATATCTCCTCGCAGTTCGGATCTGTGCAGTAACTTCGTGTGGAGAAACAGTAGCCTAGGCAAGTTCAACAGACCAAATTTTCACTCGTGTCTTACTATTATACTTCAAAATTCCACAGTACAAGACTACAATCACCTAAACATGTTAGGTGCCAATATATCCTGCACTTTGCTCTGTAAGCCTCACATAATCAAGCATCACAAAATCTGTGTTCTAGTACCTACAAATTGCAATTATTTCTCTTCCTAGTAACTGTTCCATGTCTACAGGAGTCTCTTTCGTGTTGTAGGGAGTACTGCTCATATATCCATCCTCCCCACTTTTATTCCGGGAGGAGTAAACATCTTCTACTTTATCTGTTCACCATTTACCATCACTCTCAGACCATCTATATCCGCCTAAATGTGATGTTACTTTTCTGTCTTTTTTCTACGGTTATCATTTCGGCCACTTCACTCGTGGCGTGTCTGCGTGTGTTTATGAACTCCTTTTCTTCCATCGTACAGCAAAACTATGGAGTTCCCTTTCCTCTTTCCCCTCTCCCTATAACATTCCCATTTTCAACTCACACCTGCCAAACTCAGACGACCTCATCTTTCCGCTTCAGATACTATGGATCGAGATGAACAGTATGTAAAGGACATACAGACAAATGATTAAATCGGCTCCGTCTTTGAAATTCAGTCAAATGTCGGTAGTGCAAATGAAATGTCAAAGAGCGTGACCAGGTTCCGGCAATAGCTATAGTAGTTACTGATGAGGAACTATATTATAAGATTTATGTATCTTAGGTGTAATGATGTTTAAATCAGCTCCATCCTCCAGACAGATAAAGAAGTTATTGATAATGGAAGTTTGATAATCGGGAATTATTTCCAGACTTTCGAAAACCGATTTTACGAAATGACGCCCCTCACCATGTAAATGAGCAAAGAGAAAGTTAGGTAATTCTTATGTGATCATTTACCTACACAGGTCTTCCTGACAACAATAAAAACAGTAAAATTTGATAATCATAAAATAAACAACATGCAGATTGATTAACGCCGCATCAGCAAAAACGGAGAGAAATATTAGCGCTGCTTTCCGGAAATATAGGAAGTATTGCCTTTAGTGGCCAATGGAAACAGCCCTGTCTCCCTGCGACCGTTTGGCACAGAGAAACATTGCAAAACGCCTGAATGTGAGCAATGAGGCGGGGGATGGGGTGTCCAGGTAGTGATGGTGGCACTTTGTGATGCCAGAGGGTAAAACTCTCACTGTGTCAACTTTATGACTGCCAGTGTTTGTTAGAGCCAGCAAGCCCGTCCAGCCTGCATATTTCTGTTCTTACTTTTCAATCTGTTGGGAGGGAGGGAGGCAAGCTGGCGGGACGAAGGGAGGAGAAAGACAGATTACGTACTAAATTCGTGCTTGTTTGTGTTGGTTCGTTCGTGCAGTTACCTACTTGTACTCTACGGGGAGGGATTTCTTCTCTCCCATTCCCATCTTCTAAACGTTCTCTACCATGTAACTATCTACATTTGTATATTGGCTATATTCACAATCTTTAAGTCGGTTTACCCCATTCATCCATTCACCTTTTTACATCTCTTCTACGCTCGTTTAAAGGCTTTGGAGGACTATACATCACGTGTGCATTCGTATGGTAGCTATGTGAGTTACAGTACACGTGAATGTTTGTGATTTGCTGCTTCTGTCTGATCGTGACATTAAACATGTGTACAAAATGCCGTTTCATGCACACCCTCCTCAATACCTCACTCCTCTTCCATAACCACTCGCGCCTCTCTCAGCCAATTCCCCTCAGAACATATCATATCATACTGAACCTTTTCCCTCAGCACACACTTCCTCTCAATGCAGTTCCTCTTCAAAGTACTTCACTTTCCTTGGTAAGTTATCCCCTGAACAAACTCTCGTTCGCGGTACACCTTCCTTCATCGTGGTACCCATTCCCTCTCACTTTATCCTGACATTCAACTGCATCCACTCCTCCTTTAATGAACTCATTCCCTCACCATACACTTCTTAAACATTAATTTCAGTTTATCTTTCTCTGCAGTACATTTGCCTTCTCATTATATCTCCTCATCGTCAGTATATCATCTCCCTCTGTGAGAACTTCTTCAAAACATCAGCTCCCTCATCAACGGCGACTATGCCAACATCAACTTCATATACTTTCATCCTCAGTTCACTATCGCTCGAAATACACCGTCCTTCACTTTCCCTCGCCTTTAGCCCACTTTGACTCGCCCTCACACCCAGTCACTTCAATAACCCACGGCTAAACTAGCACAAGCTCCCTTTCTACATAATAATCTACGACAATACACCCTTCCCACCTCAGGGAACTTCTCAGCATATCTCTCTACCTACGGTACACTCTTTTCACCTTCATTCTCTTTCAGGACATCCCTCCCACTTCAGTACACTTAATCAGTACTCCGTCCACACAAGCGTACCCTCCTCACACCCTAACCTAACCCCATCAGAGTAGTTTTCTGCGCCTCTCAATAAACCTGTACTTTATACACTCTCGCAGCTGGATGACACATGACCTTCAGAGTAAAGATGACGGGAAGGTGACAAATTGGACAAGATATGATGAAGGAGCAGTGCAGCAGTGGCCTCCGATAAACTCCCGCGGCATGAACAGGATCATTTCTCCTAAGTGAATACTTTAAAATGGTGGCATTTTTGCTTTCTCTCTAGGGCTGGGTGAAGGAAGGCAAGCAAGGCAACGGTGGCAAAACTTGAGAAATTGGGGAGAGAGAGGAGTAAAGCAGAGATTCTAGAAATAAAAGGAAGTCGGCAACAGACAGGGTATATGGAGTGCAAAAATAGTGGAGTAGAAAAGGATCACACAAGGAAAGGGAAGGATCGGTGTGGGCTGAAGAATTACAGTCGGGGGAATTGGTGGGTGGAGGGAGACGACGGGGGGTTGAAGTTGACAAAGGAAGAAGAAGAGGAGGAGGAGGATAACATAGGAGATTACAATAACTTCTGGGAAAAAGATACGATTAAAACGACAAGACTGCAAGCATGTTGCCAACAAATAAAGAATGTAATGAAGACGACCAAGAATGCGAATACTCTGATACAAATAAGACAAAAGAGGCCCCGACGGAACGTTAGGACAGCAGGGAGCAGCAATAAAGAACATTCCTCAGACCAAGTCAATCGTGGTTCCTCTCTGGAACAACTCCACAAAAATGACATCGACTGTTGCAACATGTGCCTCCCCGTGGCTGGGACAAGATTCTGGAGAGACGAGGCATGATAACAGTGGTATCAATTCGATTCCTCAGCAGCTTGGATGGGATGATTAATTCTACAGAAACGGATTTTACACAATTCACCCCGGGATAATGAGCAGCCTTTGAATTCTCCCATACAACTTCCATACTTATCAAAGAGCAAATGGCAATATTGCTGACAAAACAGCGAGAAAGGTCAAGAAAAGACCCCCACATGATGTTAAATCACACTTAGCGAGTGTTGGGCGTATTTTCTAGGGACACTAATATTTAGGTGACTGATAACACAACCGACCCACACTTGACGGCGTGGCTGGCTGGCTGGCTGGCTGGTGACGCCATAGACACACATGACGGCGGGACTGGTGGGATGACTGACGAAGCTACAGATACACACGCTCGACGGCAAGGCAAGAGAACTGGTAATGCCACAGACACACGTAACGGTGGGACTGACGGGGAAGCTGGTAGCGCAGCAGAGTCACACATGACTGCGGGAGTGGAGAGGCGACCGGCAGAGCTAAAGACACACACGTGACGACGAGGCTCGCGGGGTAACTCATCACGGGGCAGATATGGACGTAACTCCTGGCGTGGGAGAAAAGAGCAGTGAGGTCCCAGAGACGCCTGTGACAGAGGGAACGGTGGGACGACTTGTGACATTACAGACACACTTGTAACGGCGGTATTGGTGGTACGACACACACCTTAGTTAGAGTAGGTTTGACCAAGTGATTAGTGGTACCACACACACACACATTCACGAGAGCTCGGGGATTGGCTGAAGGTCAACAGTACATACTTTAACCCTAGAACACGACCGTCACGTGGTAGGGACCATTCCATTACACTGGGGTCCAACAGATCAGCCGGGGAAACTTAAGAATAACGATGATTCTTATTGCAATTTAGTAAAGGCAAAAAAAAAAGAACAATAGCGAAATTTAATCTTTGCTTTACCTTATAAAGATTAAGGAAACAAATGATATGGGAATAGAAAAACGCAAAAATAATTGATATGAAAAAAGTTATTACTCTTATCAATATAGGACAAAACCTCTTCATCATAAGGACTTGAAATGAAAGTTATCCATTCTCCAGACCACCTTTTTTCCTGCTGACAGATGGACAGCTTCTCTGTACCACCATGATCTGTGGGATATTTATCATTAATAGGTTATCTATCCCCCATCACTCTCCAGGGGTCTTCCGGACCCAAACACCATAAAACACAGAGAAGGGAGAGGAGCACAGAGTAAGGCTCCCGCCCTTGGCGATGTCTGAGCAAATACAGAAGGTAGAGGGACCCACATGGTCGTACATATATGGGAGCCTTGTAGAACAAATGAACATCGAAAAGCGTTGGGTCTGACACGGTATTTTAGGGTTGTTGATGCCCAAGGCACGACCTCGGGCTGACGGGCTGCTTGGTTGGGCCAAACACAAACAACAGTAGGGCTGGAAGGAAGACCGGTGGACCACAGACACACACACACACACACACACGGACAACAACGGGGATGGTGGTGCCAGCGGCGCACGACGGACACGCACGTAACAAACAGTAAGGCTGGTGGAGTGACTGGTGCACCACCAGAGACGCAAAGTGACGGCGAAGCTGCCTCGGTGACCAAATGGTGCCAGGGTCACACCCGTCGTAGAGGGAACAGAGAGGTGACTGAGGTTGCTGCAGTCATACATCTGATGGTGGGGCTGGCGGCGGCGGCGGCGGCGGCGGCGGCGGTGTGTGTGTGTGTGTGTGTGTGTGTGTGTGTGTGTGTGTGTGTGACTGTTGGTGATATAGTCAACCACATGATGGTGGAGCTGGAGGGATGGATGACGGAGCTAGTCACGTAAACAGTGGCAATGCTGGAAGGGAGACCGGTAATTACACATTTCTTCCATTCTTTTTTTCATTTCATACTCGTTCGCTCTTTCCCTCGTGAGCT
>JAUUDZ010458049.1:0-21926 GCA_032361705.1 Panulirus versicolor | reverse complement strand
CAGTAGTTGCCAATTTCACTGAATTTTTGGAACTCAGAATCACAGAACTGATCAGAAAGAATTGATGGGTGGAATGTCAGAGGCTGATAAGGTAGAAACTAAAAGATTTTCACTAGTTGAGGATGGGTGAACACATTTCTTTACAGAGCTGTAGCCATTGCTTTATAAAAATATCATATAATGTCATTTGTTTCATAAGTTTAGGGTTTTCCTTTTAGAGTTTTTCACTTATACAATAAACTTCCTGTATTTCATATTTGGACATAAAACTTCTTTGTTATAAACCTAAAAACAAATCCTCAGTTGTATCTAAGCATTCTTTTTATTAATTGTGTTATCTTCACCATCATTATCATTCTGATGGCCTATATATAGAAAGCGTATGATGTCTTAGAAATATCCTTGATCCAGAGGCTATGTTCGCAACATGCAACTAATGGGGTTGAAAGACAATAAAAACACTCTCATTAATGACTCAACTTCAAGATGCACATAATTAAAATCTGTATTTTGATCTCAGGAGAGAATTTACCATGAAAGACTTTTTCCATTGTCTTTATCTTTGACATATTCTGCTTTCCTGTTTTTACTTTCACCAGTTTATAGACTTACACTGGAAACCTTCAGTGTCTTCATGTTCTTATTTTTGAATGAAGTAAAGAGTGAAAGCTTCATGTAAATGATGGCCGAACCAATAAACTGAATTTTTTGGGATATGTTTTGCACTATGGCCAATGAATCTGAAAAAAAAAGACTGTTGGTGTCTGAAACATCTAAAGATGATTCTACCTCCGGTAAAGTTAGATGAAGGTTGGATAAGGTGTAATCATACAGACATATATAGCTAAAGCATGCCTAAACTTTCCACAAAAACATAACAAGTGGAATGAGAGCAATACTAATTTGCTTTATAAGTATCTTACTAAATCCATATCAAAATATCATAAAATGTCATACCTGTGATAAATTTCCCATCATGAGGAATGCTGTGAGAGTTGAATCATACAGAAATGCTATCCTCTTGCTCTGGCTGCTGAAGGCAAAACCTGCCGTCAGGGGGTCATCAATTGGAGTTCGGGGAGTGCAAGCACCAATATCATCCTCACCCATAGAACTCTCTGCTAAGGCAGATTCTAACTCAAGCAAGAGCAAATCATCTGCTGTGGTTGGCAATCTGCATGAAATAGGACAGTATCCACATCAATAACAGTCAGAGTCTAAAACCTTAAAATGAGAAAGTCAAAATAAAACTTTGTCAAAAAATGTAGGATTTTTTTCCTTGCATGTATGTAATAAAATGCATAATCTTTTGAATCTTTGATCCATTATATATATCTACATATGAAAATAAAACTGGATTACAACATTATCTTATCCACAAGATGGTGTAAGCTGTCTTACAAACAACTGCTGTCTTTTATGTCCAGAAGGCTCAATTAAATGTCAACCTTTCCCAACAGATAAATATACTAGCGCACTGCAGAATAGTGTCATCCCTCCTTCATAGAGAAAAATAAAATCAACACAGAGGCATAGTAATGAGGCTATGAACAAAACAATTATCATAAAAATATAAGAAGAGCATACATAACAAAAAAGAACTTATAATCCAGTGTGAAGGGCACTCTGGCTCTGACTATCACCAACCAAAAACATGATGAATGGAAGAAGAAAACACAGAGTTACAAACTACAAGCATATTCCTGGTATAACTCACAAGGGAACATGGAGAAAGGAGAGACGGAAATGAAGACAGAAAGACGGAAAGGTAAAATTTTCTGAGTGCTCATGGCTTGAATATGCATAGAACATAGCGAATTGGAGTGATGTGGTAAGCAGAGGGTGAACAGCTGTCAATGGACTAAACCAGGGCTTTGAAGCAGTCAGGGAAACCAGGGAAAAGTCTGTGGGGTTTAGAAATGGACAGAAGGCTGCAGTTTTGGTACATTACACATGACAGCTAAATAATGAATGTGAATGAATAAGGCAATTTCTTTGTCCATTCCTGATGCTACCTCGCTAACACAGGAAAAAGCAAACAAGTCTGATAAAATATATACATCTATATCATTCATCTCTGGAGACAAGGGAGAAAGAATCCAACCCAAGTACCTCCAGCTTATCATAAACAGCAACTAAGAATGGTAAGATTGTGGGGCTGGAAATTCAACCCTTCTATATTACACTTTCTAAACCTGAAAAACAAATGACAGAGCAGAGCAATATTTTCCCTAAAAGATTCAGCTCCTGATGCTACTCTGCTAATACAGGAAAGGTAAGAAATACATAAAAAAAAGTACATCCATTACAGTATGAGCAAAAGGCAACTACTCTTGAACCCATAAGAGGAACTCTCAAAATATTCCAATTACTGCTCTTAAGTTTGAATCCAACGATAGCTAGAGTGTATGGGAAGATCCTATCTCTTCCATCCTGCTCCGAATGTGGTGAATGGTATGTTGTGTTCACACTGGGAAAGCTCTCAATGGAACCCAAACACACAAACAACAGACTAAACACATGTGAGTAGAATGACAAAAAGAAAGTGAAATTAAAGTAAAAGGAGTGGGTGTAAAAGTAACAACTGTAGATGAGAAAGCAAGACAAGAGCGTGATAAAGAGAGCAAATAACTGACTAAATTGAAAGAGTAAAAGGAAAGCTGAGAAAATACAGCAAACTTAAAGAGCAGGAAACAAGTAAAAATAAAAGAGAACAAGCATGATGGAAGAGTAAGATAGAATAAGACCATGAAGGTGAAGGTGAAGCTGGAGTTCATAAGACCATAATAAGGAAAATGTGAAGATGACTGAGGGAGAGAACAGCAAGGGTAACTGAGAGAAAGACATTTGTGAACATAAGACAAGTGAGTGAAGGTAAAAGCAAGACACAGGTGAAAGTGAACAAATGACAAGGGTTAAGGACATGAATGGAAGTAGCACTAAGAATAACAGAGTAAAGGTGAAGGTTACGGCACAATACAAGACAGAAAAGGGAATGAGAGGGAGGGTAATAATGAAAAATGAGAGTGCAAGAAGTCCCCAACATTAATTATGTTCCTCACCCTGTTTGTAAGTTGAATTGTTCGTAAGTCAGAAAATAGAAAAAAATGCATACAATTAGAGCACATATCTACACCTGTAATAATGAAATAGATATTATAATCCAAAGTAGAGGGAATATCCTCATTTGGCCCCCTTCTCTGTTCCTTCTTTTTGAAAAGTAAAAACAGGAGGGGAGGATTTCCAGCCCCCTGCTCCATCCCCTTTTGTGACTCGCAGGGTATTCATGGGAAGTATTCTTTCTCCCCTAGCCCCAGGGATAAAATATAGTTAACAGAACATCATATTAAGCAACATTTGAAGAAAAAGATGCACATTAAAGTAGTTCTGTAGTTTGATTGGAAGTTATATTAGGAAATAGATTTTTGGGGGAGAATCTTGTTTGTAAGTACAGGAATTCTTAAGTCAGACATTTGTATGATGAAAGCCCTTGTAAAGGCAAGAGTAAGAAAACAGTGGAAAAGAGAGAGGGAGACTGAGTAAAGGTGTAAGCAGATCTAAGTGAAGTTGGGAGAATACAGATAAATGAATGCATGAATAACAGAAACAAAAGTTAAACCTATACAAAGAACATGAAAAAGCATGAATGTGAGAGAGATAGAGCAAAGTGAATGTGGAAATATACACACAATAAAGGTGGGAGTTCACATGGTAAAGTGAAAACAACAGCAAAAACAATGATGGAACAAGAAGTACAGAATGTATGTTAGTACAATAATGGAAATGATATCAGCAGAAAGGACAATGCTGTGCTAGTAGATCTGTGTTTTCATCTGCTCTCCAAAATCAGGACATACTGTTATGTGTAACGGTCAAAATGCCTGATACACTGCTTTCTCAAGTCTGTTATAATAAAGCAGTCTCATTTTACTAATCACCATAAAAAGGTAAACATTAGCACAAGCACATATTAAATAAAACTGATACATACGTCACTTTATAGAAATATAAATATACGGCAACAATGAAAAAAGTTACTTCTTCGTCGTGGGAGCCATGAAGGATTCCCAAGATGGATGCATCTCTAAGGTTGACATCTCAGCATTCTTCTTGTGGGCAAAGCCCAAGCGACAAAAGAGTGAAACTGCTACTTTCACCAAGGCCAAGTCAATCTCCAATACTTTTGCCAGCTGCATAATGACAGATAATAAAGTACATTAATAATCCAACAGCAAACTTTTGCTCTGCTTTTCACGACGATAATAAATTCTTTGATTTTTTTAAGATTAAGCCTTTCTAGTCAAATAGGAACAGGATACAGTACAAAAGTTGGATGTAGTCACGGTTCTGTAACTCTCTTGCAGTTAAAAATACATTCTGAGCCACTCAGTAGGGGCAGTATCAACGTGACCAAATAGGAACCTTCAAATGGAGAAAAACAAGTATGTGTATTCCATCTAAGAATTTCCTGTGATGGGAAATGAATCAAGAATAAATGTAAACTAAAATCTATATTACAAGTAAATGTGGTAATCTTTTTTCATAACTGTGCACTTTTTGTTCATCAAAATGATTTATTTATTCTATTCATTATACTTGATTGCTGTTTCCTGTGTCAGTGAGGTAGCACCAGGAAACAGACAAAGAATGGCCCATCCACTCACACACACATATACATCCATATGCATACACATACATAGACATATACGTATACCCACATGCACTTGCCTGCTTTCATCCATTCCTGGTGGCACCCCACCCCACAGGGAACAGCATCACTTCAGTGAGGTAGCGCCAGGAAAACAGACAAAAGGGCCACATTCGTTTACACTCAGTCTCTAGCTGTCATGTGTAATGCACCGAAACCAGATCTCCCCATTCACATCTAGGCCCCACAGAAATTTCCATGGTTTAACCTAGACATTTCACATGCCCTGGTTCAGTCCACTGACAGTATGTCAACCCCAGTATACCACACTCTTCCAATTCACTCTATTCCTTGCACGCCTCTCACCCTCCTGCATGTTCAGGCCCCAATCGCTCAAAATATTTTTCACTACATCCTTCCACCTCCAATTTGGTTTCCCACATCTTGTTTCCTCCACCTCTGACACATATACCCTCTTTGTCAACCTATCCTCATTCATTCTCTACATATGTCCAAACCATTTCAACACACCCTCTTCTGTTCTCTCGACCACACTCGTTTTATTTCCACACATCACTCTCACCCTTTCATCACTTACTCGATCAAACCATCTTACACCACATATTGTCCACAAACATTCCATTTCCAACACATCCACCTCTCCTCCATACAAACCTATCTGTAGCCCATGACTCACAACCATATAATATTGTTGGAATTACTGTTCCTTCAAACATGCTCATTTTTGCTTCCCAAGATAATGTTCTCTCCCTCCACAAATTCTTCATCACTCCCAGAACCTTCGCCCCCTCCCCCACCATGAGACTCACTTCCGTTTCCATAGTTACATTTGCTGATAAGTCCACTCCCACACATCTAAAACACTTCACTTCCTCCAATCTTTCTCCATTTAAACTTGCATCCTAATTAACTTGTCCCTCAACCCTACTGAACCTAATAATCTTGCTCTTATTCACACTTACTCTCAACTTTCTCTTTCACACAATTTTCCAATTTCAGTCACCAACTTCTACAGTTTCTCATTTGAATCAGCCACCAGTGCTGTATCATTGGTGGCTTTCTCTCATACTTCTCCCAATCCTTTGAACTCCTTCTTTGTAAGTATCGTCCAAATGCCTCTCTTTTCTCCTTCACTAACAACTTCACTTCTTCATCCCACCACTCACTACCCTTTCTTATCTGCCCACCTCCCACCTTTCTCAAGCAGCATGCATATTTTGCACATGCCATCACTCCTTCCCTAAATACATCCTTTCCTCACCCACTCCCCTAGCGTCATTACCTATTGCCTTTCAACACCCAATCTCTCCTGGTACTTCCTCATACAAGTCTCCTTTCCAAGCTCACTTACTCACACCACTCTCTTCACCCCAACATTTTCTCTTCTTTTTTTGAAAACCTCTACAAATCTTCACCTTCGCCTCCACAAGAGAGTGATCAGACATACCTCCAGCTGCCCCTCTCAGTGCATTAACATCTGAAAGTCTCTCTTTTACATACCTATCAATTAGCATGTTATCTAATAAAGCCCTTTGACCATCTCTCCTACTCACATACATATACTTATATATATCTCTCTTTTTAAATCTGGTATTCCCAATCACCAGTCTTTTTTCAGCAAACAAATCCACAAGCTCTTCACCATTTCCATTCACAACACTGAATACCCCACGTACACCAATCATACCCTCAACTGCCACATTACTTACCTTCGCGTTTAAATCACCCATCGCTAATACCCGGTCTAGTCAACCAAAGCTGCTGACATACTCACTCAGATGCTCCCAAAATACTTGCCTCTCATGATCTTTCTTCTCATGATAAGGGGCATAAGCACTAATAATCACCCATCTCTCTCCATCCACTATCAGTTCTACTCACATCAATCTAGAATTTACTTTCTTACACTGTATCACACACTCCCACAACTCCTGCTTCAGGAGAAGTGCTATTCCTTCCTTAGCTCTTGTCCTCTCACCAACCCCTGACTTTCCTTACAAGACATTTCCAAACCATTCTTCCCCTTTACCCTTAAGCTTCGTTTCACTCACAGCCAGACCATCCAGGTTTCTTTCTTCAAACATACTACTTATCTCTCCTTTTTTTCTCATCTTAATGTTAATCCACACACATTCAGACACCACAATCTGAGCCTTCGATGAGGATGCGCAATCCCTGCTTGACTCCTGTTTCCCCTTATAGAAATTGAAATACAAGATGGGGAGGGTTTCCAGCCCCCAGCTCCTGCTCCCTTTAGTCGCTTTCTACAACATGCAGGAAATATGTGGGAAGTATTCTTTCTCCCCTATCCCCAAGGATAAATCAAAATGAACACACATATAAAAGCTAAAATTATGGTAAATACAAAATTTGTGGCTAAAGGTGATTTTAGGTGATTTTACTTACAGTTTATACTATAACGAATAATCATCACATCTTCAAAATTATCATCCTAAAAACTATGAACAAATCAATGAGCTACATCATCAATGCCTTACTCTGGACAATATATGAATGCAAAGGAAGAGAAAATTAGAACAATGCCACACAAAAATTCTCCTTTATAACTAAAGACTAAAAACCATGAAATCATTTCACGTATTTGGTACTACAAACTAGTTAATGATTAATGAGTTTCATGCCATATACAGCAAGCATATTGTTATTAGTTTGGATAATTGTTAAGTTAACCAGAATACAATACTTAATATATCTTTTTATATCATTATCATACTTGATTGCTGTTTCCCATCAGCGAAGTAGCACCAGGAAACAGACAAAGAATAACCCATCCACTCATATACACACATACAACAGCTAGAAAACAGATGTGAGTGGATGCAGCCTTTCTTTGTCTGTTCCTGGTGCTACCTTGCTGCTGCAGGAAATGGCAATCAAGCATAAAAAAAAATATAGAACAGGGGCTTAATTAATAATTTGTCTGGATATACACTGTCAACTTCATGAGCAAACAATCCTTAATACTTTATTGACAATTAGCATTTCATGAAAGATGAAAGACTGAATAAATGCTTTAAAGGAACAGGTAAATTTTCAGCAAATGTTCTGAGTGTTGGCATTTGGGTTTTCAATATCCGAGGGTGTGGAAGTGGTTCGTAATCAAAATATATGAGAAACATCAACACAGACTTGCTGGAATGCATAATATGCAGATGATAACCAGGATGCATATATGATGAATACTGATGACATTAGTATTTTAACAATATCAATAACCCTAGACTTAAATATGATGAGCTATTGTCAGACAACCCTATTTGGAGATGATCTCTGTAACTTGTAGATGATTGTTATCTTAAACATATCTCTACTAATAAAGTTAAAAGTGTAACATACACTGGATATCACAATCCCAAGGTTCCTTAAGTTCCCCAAAAAATTAAACAAATCAGCATAATAAAAGCAGGATATTATCATATCAATGAACTATTTTTCCTCACCAAAATATTAAAGATGATTCCAAAATGTATGTATGTATGTATGTTTGTATGAGAGTGAGACAGAAAGCAAGCCTACTTACTTAGCTACAAGTACCTATGATGGGATTTTACCCTAAGGCAAGACTAGCATACAGTATTCATCATGAGAGAGAAAAGTTTAAATCAAAGAGCTTAGATCTTACCTCACAAACTGGAGTATGCTCATCAATTGACACAAAAATCTTGTACATTAGACTCTCCAGATAGTCCCCAAGTACACGATTCATGACAAAGCCTTCAAGTGGAGGAACCGAAATGCAATCACTGTCATTGATAGGCACATCTAGGTACACCAATCCCTTCCTAGGTGGTGGAAAGGGCATCTCTAAAAAATACTAATTTATGATACTACTTATACGTATTAGATAGGGTACATAATTTCTTTGTTGTCAAGTACATTCAGCTTATGTATCATAACACCAGTTAAAAGTCTTTCATGGTAAAATAATCCCATCTACTTACGTATAGAGGCTATGCACACATTCTCTATCCAAATCACCTGCTTTCTGTGACCCAACATCAATCAAGGAGTCAATTACAACTTTTTCTCTCTCTTTCACCAGGCTCTGAAAAGTTGGGAAAATCAGATCTAATAAGTTTGTTAGTTGAAAGCTATATCATACTAGGCCGTCAGTCTGCCCTACGGACAACTGTTAAATACAGTAAATTTCAGCAGAACATAAAGATTATGAACATCAATGGTAGCAGAAACCTTTGTGTTGTCTGGTAATCACTGGCAGTTCCTCTTTCATATACTCTCTTCCAAACTTCCTTCAAAATCTCATCTTATGTTTTCAGAATGTTCAATAACATAACAAACTTTCAAAAAGACGAAATAGTGGGAATGAGCCATGACAAACTACTACTTTAATTATCTCCACCGGACATCTTTAGGCAACGCAACGATAGCTCTCAAATATTGAGGAAGTCCCATTCATGATAAGTAAAACTCCTGCCCACTAACATTTATCAGAGATGGTCTCTTACCAACAGGAATAAATTTCAAAGATGTATGCCTAATCTTCTCTGATATCTAACCACAGGAGAAAAATCCAAAGAATCTAGAAAAACTTAGAGAGGAGCTGCAAGCACATCTTTGACATGGGATGATCAATACGCAACAAGATCGGAGCAAATGCACTTTGTGAATATTCTGTCAGGACAAACATAATGTATGTTTTACTCCTCATGATGTTGTCTCCAATTCACACATAAAGTAGCCTAGAACTCACCAAATGCCTAGGAAAGCACATCATAACCAATGCCTCTAAATTTCACATGGACTGCATGAAATTATACTAATGAATATCACTAACCTTTATGTCCTCTTCTGTAACACATCCAACACATACCATCCACCATGCTTCTATAGTAATCTCATGTGGCAATGCAGGTAGTAAGTCTCGTACATTCTTTTTACGGAACAACTTTCTGCTGGAACGACACTGATTCATTAGGTCTATATACTGGTTTCGGCCAATTCCTAACAAACGTAAACCTGAAAGGAAACAATTCATCCTCTTAATGCTTTCTCTAGTTATATAAAATAGATCTAACTTTACATACATGCCATCTACTGTGCCTATAACACACAGCAATAAGCACAGTTAATTTTCCAAGCTTTTTAGTTCAGACTCCTCAAGCCTTGAAGTGTTAGGGTACTCAATTTGATACTCAAAACATATGCTGAATAAATGTGAATGTTGGTTAATCTACAACCTATGTCAAATGAGCAACATTTACTTCCAATACATATGAAAGTTTTAAAGGATGAAAGAAGGATTAAAAGTATGGTAGCAAAAAAAATTGAGAAACATGACACTAAAGGAAACAAAAGAAATTAGAGAGGATATAGCATTATTTGTAAGATATCATGAAGATCAAGGATGTGTGGTTAACCATCAGCAAGTATGTGATTGGATGAAGCCAATGAATGCAACAATAAAAAGAGAAAGTGCAATCTCTTTTCTTTGTTTATATCTGTGCCTCTATTAGCAATCAGTCAATTGATCTTAAACCTAAAAACCCATCCATACATCTAATAATATATCAAAAAAGTATCCCTCAGAGTAATGCAGACAGCATGAATAATTCAAATGCACATTGTTATTTCATCCAATGTTATCTAAATAAAGGTACAATAGTTGCTTCATTAAAGAGAATAAAGAAAAATCTGCATCTTGAAGCATACTTTCCATTAGACAGGGTTCTTTTCTTTCTATATATGAACCTTTCAGCTCAACATCCATACAGCAGTAATTCTGCATCAATCTCTTAAACATATTACATCCTTATGACAATATTTTCTACACCAATCTCTCAAACATAATTTCATCTATAGAACAGTCTCATTTCCTGAGCCCTCAAACCTAAATATATCTTCTCTGTAAATGAGTCTCATAAACAACTTAATCTAGAAATGGTATTCTCTCAGTATTCAGTTTTCAAACAGATACATCCACATGATAGTCTCTCTCTCCAAACCAAATCATGAAACACATTAACAAAATAACATTTTGATGTTCATAAAACAAAGTTATTACAGGAGAGGGTTGACAAGCAGAACACAACTCTCAGAAGTGGGTTTTCGATCAGATGATTAAGGCTATCGAAGTATCATGTTGTGCTCAAAAATCATAAGACATGGGTTCAAGCCAGCATTGATGCAGATTTGCCAAACTCTTGGTATGCTGTTTTTTGGACTGGTCACCAAATCATGTCAAGAATCTGACCAAGCTAAACTTTCTTGCTTGGATCACTACCACCATCGTAAAATGGAATTTGTGCAAAGGATGTTAGTCTAGATAAGATTAGCAAGTGGAAACATTAGTTTGGGAAGTATGATACACTTGACACATACAAATCTTAAAAGCAGCAGCTGATAACACTCAGTAGTGATCTGAGATGACAGATTTGGTTGAGAAGGCGACACAAAACTTGTCCAAGTGAGGTGAAAATATGAAGAGCTTAAATAGGTAGTTGCTAAACAGGTGTGAGAGGAGCAAAATGAGAGAAGTGTTAGATACACCACAACCTCAGTGTTTCAAGAAGCTTTAGTAAAGAGCATATGTGGCAACAAATATACATATATATAAAGATAAAAGAATAATTTTCTAACCATGACCTCCTTTTTCCTTCAGTTGGACAGACAGATGATGTGGGGTTAATGCAAAGGTTCTTATCATTAAGTCTAAACACTACTTAATGTGAATCCATTCAGTTAATTCCTGAGAGATATGTAATGAAGATAAATTCTTGTTAGGTCATAACACATTAAACATCAGGCATTTCTTGAAATAATCACTGAATAATCACTGTAACTGTTAATACTCAAAAAAGGCTCTTGGATACTACTGATTCATTTAATTTTTCATTCATTCTCAATCTACTAGTTACTAAGCCTTATATAAAGGCTCTTGAATAATGATGATTCATTTTTCATTCATTCTCATTCTATTGGCTATAAAACTTCATAAAAAGATTCTTGGACAGTTAAATGCTTTTAATTTAGTTCTCTTAATAAGAAATTCCTCTGTCTCAATTCGAAGTAAATATTTTTTACTTTTATACAAGCACTTTTACTACAAACTTACATAAACATTTTATTTAGATGTTCAAAATTCTCATAATACTATATATCAAATCAAATGTTTGTGACATCTGAGGGGAAGGGCTGAAACTTTCAAGACCAGGACCAATGATAATACTTACAATCTGCAGCAGTGAAGTTTGGGAGGGAATCATAACTTTTTTCAGCAGACATAATATCTGTGAGAATGGAGATATAATACTGGAAGGGAGTGACGCGGAGTCCTTTCACTACCACATCTGACAGGTGGTAAGGGTACATCATCAAGTGTGACCGGCTGTATGACAACACCTCTTCATAGTAACTCCGTTCATTCTTAAGAATTTGTCGCACTGGAAAACAGGATGATTTCTTTTTTAAATTTTATCATGTGTCTTCATGTGTCACAAATTACTGGCAAGAATCTGTTTAGATTAAAATGTAAAGATAATCCTTATATGTACTGATGATTTAAGAATGAAAAACAATTTTGAAGGATAAAGTTATTTTTTTTTTCTCTAGGGCAACTGCAACGATGATTTTAGCCTCTCTTTATACACGACAAACCAATGCGAAGGTTGAAACTTAATGGGAATGAGAAAAGCCAACCAGACTACCCAATGGAATCTAAAGCTTGGACTAATGTTCTCTATTCATATAGTCCTCAGAATAAACAGAAAATTTCCTGAAAAGTACAGCACCCAACATTTGTTCCTATAAAAGTGAGTTATAAGAGTGTAGTCATACCATCTTTCATCTAAAAGTTTTGTCTGTACTTTTTTTTCAGCACAGTCTAAGTGAAATCAACAATGAATTAGCCTTGATACACCTAATACCAGTGAAAGAAGACTTTTGGAAGGTTCTGGCCATCTCCTTGTCTTGTATTATCAAGAAATATTGATTCAAAATTTCAGGTGACAGTAACCTCTACAGCCACCAGTATCAGTCACACACACTTGGGTGTATCCTAACATTATTCTTATGCATGCTAGAAAATTCTAAGGCCTAAAAATGATAGGAAAGGTTGGTTATCCATGTACCAAAACATATGGATCCGTTATCTAAGCAACACTGATTCCATGACTTGGCAAAGAAAAAATTTAGTTGAAATTTAGCCTTCGACCAGTCTAACCTGACTTTCCACAAACATGAAGTTGTGTTCCATCAACATCAACTTTAGTGTGGGTAGACAGACGAGTGAAAAAATGGGGCAACTTGTCACCAATCTGCGAGTGCTTTGTTAAAAATGGCCCATATCTTTTATCTTCACCACCCAATCTCGACCAGGTGACACATTAACAGAGAAAGATTGTGTGTTAAATACCTACAACAAATCATATCACAATGTGTTAAATACCTACAACAAATCATATCAAACTTTCTTTACCCTGAATGCCATGGGCACAACATAAGTTTTGACTAGTCTGCATTAAACTTCTGCATCATAGAGATCACCAGTTTTGAGTTATTTAAACTTTTTTTTTGGTGTTTATGTCTAGTGCTTCCCAAACAACTGGAGACTTGCCAGCATGCTACCCATGCTGAAACCACTGAACTCCTCTACCTACCAACCCATATAACCTCAATAATCAATATCAAAACTCCTCAAAAAAATGATCCATAATACAATAAACATCCCATCTTCACCAGCTTACCATAACTCCAGACCCAATCACTTCAACACCACATTGCACATAAACCTCACACAACATATCCTGGATAGCTTTACCTAGCCACAACCAACCTCCTACAGAGTACAAGTGGCAGCAAACAATGCCAAAGCATTTGACACTATCCACTAACACACCCACACAAGGGTTAACAACACCTCCACAAAATGACAAAAAGTGACTCGCCAATCTCAGAGATAGCTCCAAAGCCAATCTTTTACAAATGTTTTACTTCCATACCGCTCAAGCTCTACAATGGAGTTAACATGGAGCAGTTCTTTCCCCAACGCTCTTCAAACTCTTTGTACATGGCCTCTTTCCACCCTAAAAACATACAATAAAAGCCCTCTCATATGCACATGACCTCACAATTACATCACAAACCCTAACACTACATAAGCAAACAACAAACAAGCAGCACTATGTCAAAAAAAATGGAACACTGGCTTGCTTTAAACACAGAGCCAACATTCCCACAGATATCCACTGCCACCCTCTTAAGCCCAGACATACATGAATCCAACCCCTACCCTCCCACAACTCCAAATGACCAACTACTCACACTCAAAATTATCAAAATACTTGGTATCACATACACCACACATGACTTTCACTCTCAATTCATCAAATATCAACACAGAGGCCATAAACAAACAAAAATGTCTAAGAACAATTATCGGTACCAACTTCATACACAAGAAAGAATCCCTCTATGTCCTAACCAAACAATTCATCTGCTGCACCTGCCTTGTCATACAACCTTTCAAAAGCAAATGGAACAAACTACAAACCATACAAAGCAGAGCACTCACAAACACAGAACATATACACAATAAGACACGTTCAATACTCTCAATACAATCCCATCTAAAGATGCTAAGCACCCAATTCTTTGCAGCAAACAACACATGACCCCTCCCATCCAACTTACTTCACAACTGACAACCAACCCTTAAACAGAAATAAAAAGCTCACCCTACCTTACACTTCAGCAGCATACCATATAAAGCCCCTATCCTGCACCATACACAACACTGTTAAAATGTTAAAACATGGCAGGCTCTCCACCTCTAACAACTTTGGGAATAGACACTAGAACTCTATATAAGTAAACAGTAATGAGCTTTAGCTGTCTCCTGTGCTCCATACTGTGAACAAGCAGAAACACTATAACTCATTCCGTGGCAAGCAAAATTGACCACGATCAGCCCTCTGCACTTAAAAATAATTTTGGTACAAAGAAATAAGGAAAAATGTATCAAACAAAAGAGCAAAAATTATCATGCAAAAAGAAATATACTATAATCTTAATCTTACCTTGATAGCATCAATGTAAAATGTAATAGCAGGCTGTGGGCTGTCAGGAACATGGATATGGGAGAGAGCAAGTTTATATGTTTCTAAAGATCACCAATACTTATCGGAACAATACTGAGAAATATTCTATCTAAAATTGTTGCTGGGCACAATTCACTGTGAAACAACTGTTTGCACAGTAACAACAAGGATAGGTTGATCTCTCGAAGCAGCCACTTCAGCATGACACATTACTTCACTCGCCATGTGACCCTCAACATCCATTAGTTGCTCTGTTTTCAAAGTTTCTAATGTCAACCATAAATAATATCCTACACTATTTTCCTATTTGGTCAAAGACATCTCTTTTTTTCAAAAATGCTGAGAAAACCCACTGTCTTTAAACTGGCTTTAGTAATACTTAGATCATCATAATCATTATCCCTTTCACCGAGTTCCAATAGTACAAAGTCATCATTCTCAGTGTTTATATCTTTATTGTTATCAACACAAATACTTACTTTACTTATGGGACTGCAAATTAAACTGGAATGTTTTGTTCTTCTATTATCAATTCTTTTGACAACATTCACAAGCATTCCATACGATCCAAAGTCAGAACTTTCTAAAGATGTACCCTACAAGCTTTATGATACGCCTTTTCAAAATCCAAAAATCCCGCACAAGCTTCCTTCATTTTCTCTATAACTTTCCACAGTATCTAAGTGCAACATTTTTGGTTTATACACTAATTCCATTAACAGGTCCGACTTGTTTTTCACCAATAAGTTTAAGAATCTTTCATCATGATCATTTACTGTTCCATCATATACTGCAACTTGTTAACCAAACAGAAAAGAAATTATTTCTGTAATTCAAATATTTTCTTCATATCTTACCTTTACACATAATAATTATTGCCTCAAAATAGTTGTCAATTTTTGTACATTACTAAATCTAATTCAGTATTACTTCATCTGTTCTAACAAAGCTGAATAGAGCACACTTCATGTCGCTAACACTTAACCTATACCAGCAGTGTTTCATATTCATGACTAATACTTCACCAATTGTTCACTTCCACCATCAGTCATTCCATTAAACCATCAAATACTTAAACTACACTATCAGCACTTTACATCACTAGTACATTATCTATATAACCCAGTCTTTTTTTGTATCATCAATACTGCACTATATCTATCCCTGCAGCACTTCTAATACACAAACATACTTCACCTACACTCGTAAAGTACAGCATAACTCTACAAATCTGGTAAGAGCTGTAATCACTCGTCTAAAATAATCAATTGTCTGACAGAGTTAACACCATTCCTGCAGTCCTCTGTGTTCCTCATGACACCCACATAAAACAGATCTAGTCTACCTTATGCTTTTGCATTATGAAAGTGGAGACATTCCGTTTTATACCAATATCACTTTGTTTTTCACTGTTTTATACACCTTCGTTTACACTGTATATCTATGATGTATGGCACTAGTATGTACATACACATGAAATGTTAATAAATTTTTCAGTATATCAAAAATACCATATTCTCATAGTTATACTGCATGATTTACCATATTTCACTTACACCACCACCCATACAACTTATTCAGCACCTGTTAAACTGTCACAGCACCACCTTAACCAATGGTAGCTCTTCTATACTAACCAGTAGTTCAAGTACACCACTGATACTTTACCTCCACCATTAACATATCACCTGTTTCACCCCATACTTTCACTACTTACCCAGGTTTCCCCTGTATCGCTGCTGGGTCTTGATACTATATTCTGCAACCTGTTTCTCATACTCCTTCTGGGAGTTTCCTAACAGCTGAAAGAAAAGTTTGTAGTTAAGACAAAGTGCTTTTAGAACAATAAACTGAAAACAAAAGCATAATGATCTCTTCAAATGCTGTCCAAAGCTAATATCTACCTAAACATATAATGATATTCCAACAAACTATTACATTAAAAGTCCAATAACCTAATAATGCTGGGACATGCAACAAACTGAAGAACTGGAAAAGATGGATACCTGTACTTTTGGTAATAATGCACAATATTTCAGAAAAATCATAATCAGCTAATCATGCGATTCTACCATATATTCTATGATGGTACAGTTTCTGTTGAGTAAAATCAACTCCTTCCACTTCTTTGTAACGTTTCCCTATGAACATATGAATGCACTTACATTGTTCGTAGCTGAGACTATGAAGGGAAACTTACTCTTTCAGATAAAGGTCATGCACCTCTATTAAACATCTGACAGCAATGATTAGTTAACCACTGATAACTGTAACCTGATAGAATATCAAGCAATGCAATTCTTTAATATCTTGTTTTGATCATGACTAAAACAAATACTACTCATCAAAGAAGATATATGAATAAAAATACGAAGCATATCTTTGACCATAACTATAATCAGCTAATCTATTCTCTCATTTAAAAACCATCTCATGTCAATTATTGTACATGTCATGTAGATGATTCCAGTCAAATTTTTTGATTCGTGCTTGATTGCCATTTCCCGCGTTAGTGAGGTAGCACTAAGAAGAGATGAAGAAAGGCTGCATCTGCTTGAATCCATTCTCTACCTGTCATGTTCGACAATTAAGTCCCATTCAGCAGGGGTAAAGTATCATCCTAGCCCTGCCACTCTATTTCATTATGGAACGAGATGAAACTAGTATCAATACGTTTCTTATATTTAGTAGAAGTATTTCTGGCTGAAGCTGTATGTTTCAGAGAATGCTTTTAATCTTGTTACAATAAATGTTAAGGGAAAGGGCTAAAAAACAGCAGCTGTTACCACTGCAGAGTGAAAACGTATGAACGTTACCAAACTTTCCCTGCAAATGATTCCAACACTAATGAGATCTGCTGCTGTGGATCACATAGCATAGCTACTTGTGCGGAGGCTGGGCTACTAGTAGCAACATCAGCAGCGCAGTTAGTCAATTAACTGTCTACATTTTTTGTTTATCACTCACGAGTAAATCAGGTAAATTTCAACTAAAACATTAATAATTATGGTGATAAATCCTGGTTCAGTCAGGTATAGTTTTCACAGGCTCTGGTGATTTCTATTAGCATTAGGCAATCCAAAATTTTTCCTGATCCGCATAACCCAACCATCTTTCGACACTAAAAATAAAATACATAAAATCATGCAGTGTTGGTCTAAATAATTTCTACTAAACATAAACATAGGCGTACTGATGACAAGCGTCCCAATTTTACGGGAATCAACCCCATATTTTTCTTAATGATCCTCACTACCTTCCGTACTAACATCATGTATTTATCGGATCACAAGAAGATTCACTCCCTCCTCTCCTGAGGTTTTCCTAATTTAGTTAGGTTACTTTGGGTTAGGTTACGTTAGATTAATCAAAGTTTCTGTTCGTAATTAAACTTGAAGGACTACTTAAAAGACATTACGTAGTCCAATGCAATGCTTCTTCTCTCATACTTTACTATGTCTTATCCTGAAATAAAATGATCATACAATACACAAATAAATACTTGAGTGTCATTAAAGAGTAATTATTGTAATATATTGTCTAATATTAGCATAGTCTCTGTAATTAAATGTCTGAGGAAAAGTTGACTTAGAGAGTCATGAACCCTCCATCTGTCAGAGATTAATTCATGATCATACTTTTTAATTCCCCTGGACATGTGGAGAGGCTCAGGGGGAATAAAATCTCCATTAACAGGTGAAATTAAAATGTGAAAAATAATAACAGTTTATCAACGAAGATCATCTACGTCCTCACCTGCTTGACGTTAACAGGTAGTTTATCCCAGGTACAGTTTTGGGCGATGAACGTCTCGATCTCGGACGCCATGGCTGCCTCCGAGTGGAATTAGTCCCGGCAGACACTTTACATATTGCCTCCAGTTGTCTGTCACATGAAGAAATGTCATTAAATGTCCCTCAATGTTTATGTGGATGGAAGTATAGGCGGCGGAGGGACGGCCATGGCTCTGGTACAGGATCCGATCCTCCATTGTTCCTCCAATTCCACCATCATCTTCCAACACCTTCCATTTTCAAATTACTCTCGTGTTTTCATTTAATATCTTTAATTTAGTTTCATGAAGGTCATATGATATGACCTGCTTAAATATTTATGTATGAATCACTCTAATAACTTTCGTGTCTCCGTATTGTTATATACTCTTAGTCATGACTGGTTGTATATTCGGGTCATGGGATATAATTTTTCATTAAGTTTCTATGAATGTCTGCTAGAGAGAAGGTCAAGTGAGGTAATAGGTCAAGGGTGAATGGGCGAGGTGTGTGTGGGATCCTGGGGCAGGAGGATCACCTCCTGGGTTTACACTCCAAGGTCACCGCCATCTATAGCATACTTCCCCATTCTCGTGATTTTTTTAATTCCTCTTTATTTTTCCTCGCCTAAATTGCATAATATCACAAAATGAAATAATCTAAATTGATTGATATAAGATTACGACTCTTATAAAATATATTTTTGTTTAATTGAGTGTTTGTAAATAAAGTTATACGTAATAGTGTTAGTGGTAGAAAGTGTAGCATCATATTTATTATGGTGTATGACGGCAGCTCGCCAGTGCTCGCGCGACGGCCGAGCGGTGAAGTCGTGTAGTTCGTTGCGTCGCTCCCTTCCTGCAATGGCATCCGAAGCCTCCTCACAATGGGAAGAATTCTACCTAGGCTCACGCAGGTTCCAGTTCATTGCCAATTCACTTGGGATGCCCATTGACCAGGTAGTACTATGATGTGTGTGTCTAGTGCTGTCTTGCCCTCATGAATGTAACGTATGAAGATGTTCTCAACATGGGCGAGGCCCGTGGTGGGGCGCCCCCCCCGAACACCAACTTGTTGCAGCAATTAAAAACATGTCGTCCCCTCAATACCCTGAGGTGTTCACACTTCACTAATAACTCCTGTGGTCGTATGGGATATGAATGTAATGAGACGACGTGGATCATCATGGGTGGGTGATAGGTGTCATTTTTCCACCTGAAATTGTTGTCACCTGGGAGGAGGGGGGGGGGAGGCACCTGGCCAAGACCCCTTATGTGGGGACGTGACTGTGGTACTAAGGTACAGCTCAGGGGGGGGAGGGTTTATGTGTGTCACCTGTCACTAGGGTACAATGGAGCCATATTAGACAGCACGTTTTTTTTGTGTGTGTGTGTGTAGTGTGGCAGGTCTTTATCCACCATATTTAAAGGGACTGAATTATATAGACTTAATATAATTTTTCCCCCATTGTCTTAAAATTGTGACTATATGTTTATGTAGACCATGTAAAACATCCCTGTTGGCTGAATATTTTGACCATATATGTGTAGTACAATTTATATATATATTTATGTGATGTTTTACTATAGGTACGCCACCGTATTAATCATGAAGTCTCGTTAAATTTTTTTTTTAGTGGGATGCCTTTACTCTGTGTGGGCGATAGAGATTGAATTACACGTAAAATATCTATTGACTCCTACCGCTGTATACGCTTCAGAATCTGATGGATGATAGTTATGATATTTACGACCAACACCACTCGTACATATTAATTTCAATGATTTTATTATGCATTTATAACGTAAAAAGTGAAATTAAATTGGGCAGCATTTTTTTGTAACAAACAACTAATCTAATCCAAAACCTAAAAACCTTACCAAGGACCAAGTCGTTGATCTATATTAGGATTTGATGTAAGGACCCAACCTTTTGTGTTGTTAGATCTCTCAGAAACTCAGCTGTACAGGTTCTGGAACCTGAATAAATCAGGGGCCAGTAGTTGCCAAGTTTGGAGACGCTACTGATTTGGAAGTGATGCCGCCCATCATGTGCCCCTGGTCTGAATCAAATCTGTAAAGTGTTCAAGTCCGTTGCCATGCATTTCTTTCACTTCCGTAAGTGATTGAGGTGGTCCCCGTAAACATCATAGTTTCCCTTTTTTTCTAGTAATAGTTAAATGTTTAGAGATTAAAATTTGAGTGGTAAGCATCATTTGTATCATTACTGTATTGGTGATTGTTTACAACCATGACCGTATTGAGTGTGGGTTTCTTATGAAATGGTATGATTTGTGGAAAATGAATGAAATCCGGTTGAGCGTGATTTGGTTATTCTTTTTCCATCCTACAGTAATGAAGAAGCTTTTAGTGGAGGGGAAAATATGGAGTTGATTTTTTTAACATTAAGTAAATATCTTTGCGTAGGAGGTCTGAGCAAAGCAAACATTGGCCAGAGGTGACTTGTGGATGCTTAGGAAGTGCCCAGATGATAGAATTTTGATTTCTACAGCCAAGAGCATAGTTTCATTGAAGAATTTTGATTTCTACAGCCAAGAGCATAGTTTCATTGAACACCAGCACTCCCTTAAGTGAAATTTGGAATGCCAAACATTAGAGTGCACGGTAAAAGAATCTCCCAAGATATAGTGTACGTGAATGTAACATCTAGATGGGAACCAGAAAAGAAAAGCAATATCCATTGCTTAAAGATTGGTTGACACAGCTTGCCACTTTGTAGTTATTGGAAATACAATAGATTTTACCGTATTGTGTTTGAGTGCTGTACGCAGACTGCCTGAGTGGTGTACACATCATAACACAGTTGATAGATGATAACTTTATGTGATCTGTAGAAAAACTGACAGTTCTTTGACTGTAGATACTATGTCCAGTTTTTGGCTGCCTCACAGAAAAGTCATACAGTTTATGTAGAGTAGTAATAAACTTATGAATTTCTATGTCTAATAAAGCTTGTGGGAATGGTTTGTGTGTAGTAGCTGTATTTGTATGTACCATAATTTGTATGTCCATAATTTGTATGTCTGTGGTGTCCACTTAGTACAGTACTTTTCGCCACACAGTTCTATTGGGGCACAAGTGGTGGTCTGGCCCGTTGGCACAGCTATTAGATTTCTACCATTGCTATGTGCATTAAACTGTTTTCGGTGTGTAGCACTGTCATCGGTGGATGTGGCTGCTCTTGTCACTGACTCCTTCCCCTTCTGTCCTCTCTAGGCCTTGCAGGATCTAGTATGCTTCTGTGGGGCCCTCTAATGCCTTCTAAGCTTGTAAGTGTTGAACCAGGATGTTCTCTTCCTGTGCATGGTAAGTTTGCTAGTTACGTAGTGAGTGTTTCATCCTATTCTCCATTTCTCACTGTGACTTCTTTTTCATTTGCACTTTTCCC
>JAUUDZ010458038.1:0-12336 GCA_032361705.1 Panulirus versicolor | reverse complement strand
ATTTGTTTCAGATGCTTCCCAGTTACCAACTATCTCACCAATTTCATCACATCCCACTTTCACATTCATATCACCCATTACAATTATGTTTCTCTTTCTGAACACTTTATACAGTCATTCTATCTTTTTCCAGAAAAGCTTCATTTTATCCTTACCTCAAACAATCTTCACATTCACAGGTGCATTTACAAGTACCCATGCATACTTCACAATTTCAATTTTTTTTTTACTCACACTATTCTTGATCCATTTCATCCATCCTGTGTAACACCCCCATACTCTTGGTGATAGAAGAATTGCACATCCTTCTTGTCCTCTTCCCTGATAATTTTCATTCATTCCTGTCCGTACCACTCCTCCTCTCATGCCCTTCCATAACTTGCATTCATCATTTCCACCACCTTGCCCAAAGATATGGGTTTCTCCAGTCCCTAACATATCCAAGCTATAACTTTTAAACTTCTCCACAAGCTTCCTCCTTTCACTCTCACCACTCATCCCATTTACATTCAGTTCCATCACCCTTAATCACTCACCTCTTTTACTCCTCAGCTTAACTGGCACACTCCAGTGCCACTTCTCAGCCTTTTGTGCCTCACCTTTGACAAGCGACTGGTAGAAGGCACTGTAGAACTTCTCCCTCCAAAACGAGTCCATTCTTTCCCTGCTGACTGCAATCATTGCAGTGTAGCCTTTAAGCTGCAAGAGACTTGCGGAAGGGTTCTGGTCTTATACATTTAATAAGAAATAATATTAGACTACATCCTAGTTATATGAGAAGTTTTGCCTTTGGGCCATGAACTGTAAGCTGACTGGGACTAGCCATCACACTGAAAGAAAACTGCCAACATAATTCCTCAAAAGTCCTCCTAAGCTGTTCAAACACAAGCAAAACCATAACACAATTCACAGGTGTATGTTTCCCAAGAAACTCTGAATATGTCTGATGGGTTTCAAGATACAGAGAACTATGAAGTGGTCAGCCTGATCCAGCCTCACAGCTGGTGGGACAATGATGACATCACCAGGTGGTGACTCCTAGGGGAAACTATGGCTGTTACTGCTATCTGGCGATTAGCAAAGGGTGAGAGATGTTAACCTCACAAGAAGGTAGGAGTCATAGATTTCTAAGCCCCAAAGATCTGTGAAATTTTCTCTTAGTTCAAGAAGAATACTGACACAGAAAAGAAAATTATGCATAAACCCTATAAAACCGAACATATTTAAAACATTATCCTTTGAAATTCCTTAGAGAATCATGATTTTACAGCCCCATTGCAACCTAATTAGGAATGTAAATAGCTGCTGATCCCTGAACCAAATATCCAAACTGTAAAACTAATACAAAACAGGTCATACAGAGAACAATGCTGCCACTACTAAACTTGGAACTGACATATAAGAAAGTTTAACATACTAACAAGATTATATTACATTTGCATAAAAAAATTCTATACAGTATAGAGTGATAGCATTAAGCAAATCAAATTTGCATAGTTACTCCTTTTCTTTCTACAGATAATGAAATCATGCCAAGATATATCACTAAAGTCACTTACATAATAACAAAATATAGCTATGGATATTCATATCATGACATTCAATTACTCTCAGCTCAACATTTACACCACTACAAACTAAATCATACCATACAATCAATAAATAAATCATGAAGTTTGTAAATCAAACTGTCAATAAATAATTGGTCACAATATTTACATCTTTTCCTGCACAAAGATTACAGCACAACAACCACATCAAACAAGTTCTTCAGAACAATACCATGAAACTTTTTTGAGAAATTTAGTGAGCAGTAGCACAACACTTTTGCTGCCAAAAGCTTTTAGCTTTGCATCACACATCACTGCATCCAATCATTACTACCTCACTAACTGATGCATGAGGTCTGATATTACAATTCAGAATGGACAGTACGTAATTCTGAGGGAAAAATGCATGAAATATGATAACTGGAGGGAGGCATAAGTGTTTGCAAAATTTGCTTCATAAACTTCATATGCTTAACATCTTCTAGAGGAATGAAATACATCAAAATGTGGCAAGCTAAATGTACAGAGTATTTCTTTAAACACTGAAATTATACAGAAATCTGAGACAGTATATGTAAAGTGGAAGTATTTCATGAAAAAAATCATACCCTTGCACCAAAGTGTTTCAAATAAAATGAGAGATATGCTAGCTAGCCAATCAAAGTCTGAGACATTCATAACACATAATTTTGAAATCTATTTCTTTTTTATAATTCATGTATACTTACTAGGTCCAATATCTATGTTAAAATCTGGGCCCAGATATATGAAGATTACAGATAATGCACATCTAGAATGTCAGTTTCTTGCACAGCTTGATTAACCTCCTTAGTAATACAGTTTTAATGTGCTTCACTTGATCCAAGCAGTTCAGTTAATAAAATGAAATTATAACATTAGTGATGCAATTAAATGCAAGATGATAAGCTTCCCTTTCCAATAACATTCAGAAACATCAATTTTCTCTATACTGGATGTCAATGAACATCATACACAAAGGGTACTTTCTGACTTCATTTCTATAATAAGCTTACTGTTCAACTGAGATGATACCATGAGCTTTCTTTCCTACTTTCCATTAACCTAAACAAGTTATATCACAGAATATGGTAACCCAGTTTCTGTTCATAACACAAAACTGTAGCCCATGTAATGCTTTTACTTTTTCTTTCTTAACTCTTCATGCACTTCACAATTACACTGTAAGCATAAATGGAGGTTTTTCCTTCCTTGTGTTGGCTACAACTATGAGTTTTGCTTGCCATCTCATCCAGAAAGAGGCAGGTTGGACATTAGATACTCTCACTGATATCAAATATCAAAATGATACATCAACTTGCAAAAGTTGGATTCTAGGCTGCCATTAAAAGCCAAACTGATCATTACACATTACCACTCCTGGGTCCTTTTCACCTTTTTACTGGAGCTACTACCACAACCCCAAATCAGATTTCAGATAAAAGAGGTAAATGATACAACAAACCCCGTGTAAAAAAAAATATGAGGAGAAAAGATATCTTCTTGACCACAAAATATCTTAAAAAGACTCTTCTATATAACTTTCATACGATTTCTTTTATATCACTCAACTTTCATTCACTTTGATCCTTTATTCTATCTTTCTTTCTACCTCCAACTATATAAGTTTTCCATCTCTACTGCCCTACCTTCTTATCTACACTAACTTTAAGAATCATTCCATGTGCAGCATGGTTTTTACAGGTTTGCCAGTTTCATGAAGGACCTTGCTTTCATTGTTTAAAACTTGGAGCTTTTATAGCATGCCATTGGGATTGTTATAGCAACTACATGTTCTTAGGGCCATTATACACTTACACATATAAAAGAAAATGACCTCAGGCATAATTTACAACTCAAAGCAACCATACTTATATTCTTAATACTGTGATGGCATGGGTAAGTGAATGCCCTAAAAAAGCCATCTCACTAACGATATTCTATCTATTCTATCTCTGACACCTGTTTTCTTCTGGAACTCCCTCAAGGGGGTGGCCACAGCAATCGTCTCCATAACCAGTGAAATCCATTGCTGCTTCTTAGGCTTTAGTGCCTCACCCTTATTAGGCCACTAACAGCCCCAAAAGGAGAATGAAGAGATGAGCTGATTGCAGACCAGTTGCTGTAACCATGATTTGAACCAATGTGGGATTGACCTCAGGCAGCCTTTGAATATGCTGTGGTCAGGAACACCAATTGCTACACCAAAGAGGTTCATAATTATTCATTTACAGCTCATAATGTAATAAATGTATTACAGTATCAGTAGATCAACGAATCATACATAAAGTGAAGAGAAAAGCACTACATACTCACTGAGAACATAGAACAGGGACAGTGGCCTTGAGCTGTTCCTCTTTCTAAACAGTGGCCTTGCACTGTTCCTCTTTCTACATCTCTACTTACTTTGCAAGTGTATTCAGCAGTCCCCTTTGCCCTCATATAAAACCAGCTGTATTATAAGTTATCTTATTTTATTTTTCCACTGTTTTACATTTATTCAAGTATGTTCCATATTCCTGGTTCTGTAAATGTGTAATCATGGCCACCATGGGCCTTTGGACACAAGGCTATTATGGAGGATCGTTTTTACTTTTTTTTGATATTCATATGGGGGCAGTGTGGAAACGTTGTGGATCCATAAGTAAAAATTCTGCAAAAAAAAAAAATATGAGTCCTCTGCACCAACATCTTTACACACAAACACACACACACACAAACACACCCTGGCTCAAAAATTGAAAAATATGGTATCAAAAAAGCATGGTCAGCACAAACTAAAGACACTATCCACATTTCAAAAAGACCAGCTTTAAATTTGACCTGAGAATTTCCATTTCAATTCACTGTACTGAATAGTAGTTTTAAAGGAAAGTAGCAAGAGCAGTTTCCAAGAGGTAAAAGAGTGGCTGGTGGAAGGAAAGCTGATGTAATAACCACTCTATCAATGGCTTCCTAACATGTGTGTGCTGGTGTGTTCAATCAATTTTTCTGTATTAACACAGATAGTGATATACAACCTGCCTCCTAGTTAGCAAGATGGTAAGCAAAAGTCATATATGCATTAGAAGGATGATAGAATTAACTCAATACTGTGCCTAACAGCATGTGACATAGATGTAAAGAATTTTGAAAACTTACAACTTCCTGAACACCCAATAAATCTGGGAATCACCATTTCCATATCATTTTCATAATGAAAGCCTGTTAAAATTTACACAATCATGTGATGTATCCACCAGATTTACATATTGTGTGCTATGTTCAAACATTGTTAAGTTTAACAAAGCTGAAATTATCAGGAACACAAGTGCACTCTCAGTCACTACTTTTCTATCCCAAGATATTGGAAAACTATGATTTCTACCTATCTAACATTTCTAACTATATTCTCAATTAAACTGGTTAGATCAAATCCAAAAACACCTCAATTCACACAAACACAACTCAACTTATGTGCTAAATTAACCAAAGGCTCCTGCAGTACTATTGTGTTTTTCATTAAAGACTAAATTTGATGAGAGATACTAATTTCCCCAAGAAAAAATCCACCCTCGCAAGCAAAATATCCCACCTATGTGTGAAGCTTAAGGTTTAAACGATGTAAGTCTTCAATGATGAAAAAAACTTAGGGGGGCCAAGTGAATGATTAAACACTTAGTAAGGAAACCTTTGTTTATTTCAACACATATAACAAAGGCTGAAGAGGTATGTGAATGAACTGAGATCCTGTACGTTCTTGAATCACCCAATGTAAATTACATAAACGCTCGCAGACTAACTTTTTCACTCACCTTGAATGGCTCACACTATATGCTTGAAAAATTAATTCACCTTAAACAGTTCACTCTATATGTAAAGTTCTGAGTCCATAAGTTCTAAATGTGTGTTAGAGGAGTAACAGTGTGTGTTATCTTATATACAAGCATGTAGTCAACCTTAGCTCTAAACTGCTAAACTCCCTACCTCCTGAAAAACTCATACAATACATCTATGCAATGTAAAAAATAAACCAAAACCCATAACTACATATGTTCCTAAACTAGAACTTTCTTTTCTTTTCTTACATCACAGAAAATTCTAAACTGTACAAACACAATAACAATACAGGAAAACAGTAAACTGATCTTCTTAAGCTTGTAACAACCAGATTTATATGGAAAGTACTATCTGATCCAACACTACAATGTATTCTCATAGTCTACACCAATTTTGATATCTTTGTGCAGATAAATAGGGTCTTCTTAAACAATGAAATCCATTAGAATCCACCAAAGTACAGCAAGCTTGGCATTGGGTCAGCAAAATACACCTGTAATACAGGTAGAGACTTAGTCAACTAATGAAATTTAAGTTAGCAGTTTCTTGTCTATTTGTGTGAACTTTCTTGACTTTGTTTTGTGACCTCCACACTGATGATGCAATGCAGTATCTCCTGGTCTTTCTGAGAAACCTGTGTTTGTCAAGTGAAAAAAAATGTTCTCCCATGAAAGAGTAATAAAAATAAATGAGAAACAAGTGATACAGTCCCCAAATTACCCAATGACAAATGAATTTCTAATAGGAGCATATCTCTGTAATATGCACCCACCAAAAGTTTGTTATTTCTCCCTGGGAAAGCTGAGGACCAAACTTGTTTCTTAGTTATTTTCTTATTCTTATAAAGTTATCTTATTTAATGAGAAATAAAAAACACCAGTTTTTCAGAAGGACCAAGAAGTTCACATCACATGATTGGGATAGAAATCACAAAACAAAATTGTAAAATTACATAAAAACAATTAACTTCCAATATAAACATAATTTCCATTAGTTAACTTCATCCCCTATAGTATTATGGATGTACTTCATTTCCCCCAGTGAAATGCCCCTGCATTTTGGTAAATTTTGTGGATTTTGGAGTTTAGGAATACCAAACAAATAAGACAGAAAGAAATCATGACACTTGTGTTACTAATGGGTAGAGCTTCAACCTGAAAATGTTCTGGGATACTGTACATCTACAAATTAGTTATTAACCAAAATGAATGTGTATGTCCATATGCAAGACTGTTTTGGTGAAAAACTGTGAACTACCTGAACCATATGGATAAAAAATAAATATATAATTAAAATACTAAGGTATCTGAAGGCTCCCAAATCACCATACACTGTACAGCATTTGTAGTACAAGATACATCACATACCAAATAACCTAGACATATAAGTCCCATCACATAACCTTTCTATTCTGTCTTCACAATGAGTGAATCCTAACTGAAAAAGTTTCCCTGCTTCCCTTTTCCAAAAAAGCCATCCTAAACATGGTATTACTTATATTCAAGTTTATTTCATAATTCACAATAAAGAAAAAATCAAATTTCACAGTATGGACAAACATAATTTGGGAGTAGATGGGGCCCAGCAGCATGACAGGATAAAGATGTTCAGGAAATTAAGATTTCTGGGTTATGATTCACATCCTATTTAGCCCTATAGCACCTGAACCTCTTGGACAAAAGTTTCATACCCTTCAGGGAAGTGACCCCCTTGTCACTAAACCCACGGATAATTCTGATATTTCAATCATCTTCCATGACTGCTAAAAGTCGGAGAGTTTTCTGAAAAAAAAATACATTAATGTGGTAAACATATACCTGAGATATCTATCAATCTACATATCTACACATCCATACATACATAATCTAATCATTAAATTAAACTGACACAAAACTATTAACCTGTAAAAAGCCAAACACTTTTGAAAACTCCCACTTAGGCTGAATGTGAGAAATAATCGGTCTCTTTAAAAAAAAAAAAGACCAGAGTTCATCCCAGACAGGGCCTGTAAGGTCAATACCAAAACCAAAAAAGGGGGTTTATGAAGGGCACTCTTATAAAAGGTCACAGAATTACCAGCCATGTTTTTCATGAAAAAGGCAAGAGAAAAAATTTAAACATAATGCTTCTGTAATTTCCAGGGCATCAGATTCTTTAAAGGAGGCCTGAAAAGGTTTCCATACCAAATAGTACAGTCTTTCATTTGATGGGTGAATGCTGTGTACAAGGTCATTTATTTAGTGTTCTCCAAACCTCTGTCTGTAAAAGTTTTGAGAAAATCCATAATCAAAAATTCCAGAATCCAAGACTTTAAGGTCAGGACCTTACAAAATAGCTGAGGTGAACCGGAAGAGCCAAAACAATCAACCGAGGTATGTGGGAAAGTTAAAGGTGTCTCAGGAACAAAGGATGTTTATCCCATCTAAGGACTACCAGTGTTAGTAAACCCTGAAATCCATTTCTTTTTTAACAAACTTGGCCAAGAAGATGAACTGGTTCCAGAAATACCAAAAACAAAGTAAGAACATCTCTGTAATGGCCTTTAAATAAAAATGCGAGGAGTGTAAATTGGGAATAATGCACTGGTTCTAGTTGCAAAGACATCCATTTGATGTGTCATTCCTAATGAAGGGATCCACATGACAGCCACCTTCCCTACTGACATCTCTGTTGATGTTGTGGATGATGCAAGAGAGCATCTGGCCAGACACTGCACACTCCTTAGACATAAGAGCCTCAGAAAAATAGGTTCTTGGAGAGATCCAGGCATAGATTTTTTTTTCAGCCAATTCTAATCAAGGTAAAAAGCATCATAGATAAAATTTTGCCCTTGGGCTTCAGGACATTCTGGGAGAACCATGGGACCAACAGATTCTTCAACCCATTTTCTGCATCAAGCAGTCATTTTTGCTATCACACCTATTCCAATTAATGCTGGCAATTAAACTTAACCTATGACTTCATAAACAATCTTCCCTCAAATACAATAAGCTACGAATACCCTCTACATCCTTAAAAGGCTAACCACACCCCAGTGTGTGCTGCCATCTTTGAGTGACCTCCCATTCTGTGTTCTGAGGTTGACTTTACTAATTCATCAATGAATTTGTAACTTATATCTTACATATATACTCAGAATAAAAGTTACTATCCCCTGATATATCATTATATGATTAACATTTTGAAACACTGCTAAAATGCCTATGTATTTCAGTGTTTATAGTTTTTGCACATGTGTTTCTTCATGCAGAGTCCATGTGTGTAAAGTCACTTTGTATTTTTATTTCCTGAAAAGTTACTGTTATATTATCCTGTAATATTTGTAAGGATGTTTTTTTTATCCTCTTACAGGAATATACAAGCCAGAAGTCTTAGACAGTGTATGCTGCACAGCATGATGTGTTAGTTTACATTCTATCAGCTGAATGATTATGCAGTGAGTAAGTACACATTTAAGTCTTGAGTTGTTTATCTAGTGTTTTGATCATGATATTTCTAATTCATCATTCAACTACCAACTTATCTCTTGTGTTTGATCATGATTTAATTGATTGATTCGTCAACTATCTATGAACTACTATGTGTTCAAGTTAGTGGTTTCGATTTCCAAAACATTTTGTTTTTCCAAAGCAATCATAAGTAGCAAGAGGAGGAGAGCTGCAACTAACGCAAAAACTGAAGCCATTATGGCAACATATGAGAGTGCAACTAAGTTTGAGGACATGATGAATGCTGACTATGATGCCTTTAAGTTATAAATGGATGATGGTGAGATGGAAATATCAACCAATTCAGCAACACCAGTACTTATACATAAACAGCATCATAATGAGAATGTCCAATGATAAAACCTATATTTTTCACCAGATGTTTGTCACTTTTTCAAGATCCTTTATTTCTTACATTGATATCATTATATAATGCAAGATGTTACTCAAGTTCATCTTTTTAAAATGAATAATGATTTTAGCTATACCTTGACTTAGTTTGGTGAATTTATGTACCAAGTGTAAAGAATTTTTTCATAGATTTCCAAAAATTTTCCATGTTAATACTTTTCTTCTTTCCAATACAGATTTCAAAGAATCCTGGTGGCAAGTATAAAAACACATATCTCCCCTTGACATTTAAAAACTAGGAAATGTCAAATTAATATCTTCATTTTCTGGCGCCCTGATGACACTTCTAAGAGCAGCCCCCTGAAAATTACTTATGCAGCAAGAGGGTTCATAATTAAAGGTAATATGGTAGGATTTCTGAATCCGTACCCAACACCCTGCAGCTGAATGACTTTTTGAAGAATGGAAGCTCCATTCTAGATTTAATGTGTTCATCTAAACCCTGAGAGTAATCACATGAGGAAGTTCTTGATATTGATCCATCAAACTAAAGATATGAGAAGTTCCTGGAAAAGCGCTTTCAAAAGATCTCTGCCTCCTGCAGGAAAGATAGTTTACCAAGGAAACCTTTCTGACCTACAGCTTTACCATATTATTACAAAGGGTTGCAAAACTGAACTTTTTCAGAAGCTGTTTGACATGACAATCACAGCATTTGGGTAATCCTGAGCTCTGCTCCATGAGAGAAAAAGATCGTCAGTCTAAGCATTCCATTCTATTCTTATCCACGCAAAGATTTATCTGGAATCCAAATGGTATTCATTCTGGTTGATAAAAAAAAAATGAATCTGAAAGGTCCTCACTACTCAAAGCCCAAGTTTGGCACATTTCCCCATTGAAGGAGACATCACTAAAAACTTTTTGGGGTAAGTGAAAACAATCATTGTGGGAGATATAAGTTCTGGGAGCAAAGCAAATATTGTTCTTAAAAAAAAATCATGGGGCTATGAAGCAAAAGGCATCACTCTGAACTGCCTAAAACCAAGCTTGATTGCCAAAGCCTCCTCATTCATAGATGTATTGGAATGTGCCAATAGGTATGCTTTAAATACATATGTATGTTCAATGGTTGTACTGTAATGTCTGGTGGAAACTCTATAAAGTAGTCACCTTGAACTTTTGATTCAATATAGGTGTTCAGAAAAGATAAATCTATCATTTTAATACCTTTTGGACTGAAAAAAAGTGTTGAAGACACTGGACCTAACTCTATGATGCCCTAGACTGATAACACTACCATGAATTCCAGTAAGAGCAGAGCTGGGGTTGTTTGGAAGTTTCTCTTCAAAAATGGCTGAGATTTCTAGCTCCACCCCAGACCTCTTTTATACTTTTGATACACCTGCGTGTCAAACTTCCAAAACTCTCGAAAGTATTAGAAATGACCCCTGACTGACAAACAGCTATTCTGAGGTACATTTACCTTCAGATCCACTTTGACACTTGAAGGGTCTGTCTTGAAGGGATAACTCTGATGCTAGCAAAGTAGAGCTCATATGCAGTAAAGGTCTTGTTTTAGAGGAGAATGCAAGAAGCAGATAAGTCTTCTACTATAATTCCTCTTGAAATTTGGGGTAAAAGAGCCCTCAACTTGTTGCCTCTACCCTGATCTAAAATTTGAAGAGACAGAATTAATAAAAAAAAAGTTTTCTTCACTTCAATGGTCTATAAGATCTAATCCTAAGAACCCTCTGCATAACCTCAAAGGGTAAAGGGGAGTCATAAAAGGGCAAAGGTTGCAATAACTCCATTTGCTCTATCCTGTAAAAAAGATCACAGCCTATCATCTGCATTGTTGTTGAGATACTAATGAATGTACAACAGCCTCTCTGCAAGCAACTGGAAGTTGTTTTAAGGCATGCTGCAAGACTTTCCCAGAAAGTTCAAGATATATCTGCAGTGAATTTTAAAAGACTGCCCAGAATGATATACACAAAAGATAAAGCACCAAACATGTGGGATAAGCTTCTCCAAAGTCCATAAAACTTGGCAAGACCAGGTATAAATACTGTTCAACTCAAAAAAAGGGGACTCTATCCTTTCTCTTTGTATGGTTTCACTCAGGAGAAAGTTTGAAACAAATTGAGCATTCTAATTCACAACTGTAGCTTTAAGAATGCTAAAATATAAGAAAAATCTAATAAATATTAGGAGAAATTCTTCATCCTCAGGGCCTTTAATACTGCTTTTGTAATCCTTGCATCTGCTAAGCCATAAATATCATTGAATGTTCTGTATCTTACCAGTGCACACAAATCTCTCTATAGCTTTCCCAGATTCCCTGTGTTCTTCTGTACGACAACACAGTTTCAAGGAAAGGAGGACATGTGTGATACACTTTTACATTTTCTACAAAAAAAGTAAGCATGGGTTTAGATGAAAGAGAAAACTGGGTGGATTTGTGTCTGGAATGCTGCATGGTAGGATAATTAAGAAGCTGGATCACCAGACAGAAATAAGGGTAAGACTCCTTTGATGGAAGGGAACAAAGGGTGCATGTCAGAGGAGCTGAAGAGTTTACATCAGGAAAACAGTGCATGGGTTACAATGAAGAGTGATGGAACACAAGGACAACTTAAGGACCCACAAAATATCAAATGTTCTCACAGGATTAGCTGGATAATCTCCACAGGAAAATGGCAGTCTGGAAGGTGAAGAAAACTATTTCTCTCTCCCCAAAACTGGAATTGACAATCTTGGGGTTCTAACATAAATCCGAAAAAATACAGTGACTAGCCATCTGATATCTGTGAGGGCTTCCTTTGCCACGAAAAGGTTTTTCCTTCAAGAAAACAGTTGCTGAAGAGAAAATTCTGAAAGCAACTGACACAAACCTCTGAGTTAATGTCCAATTTATATGAACCTAAAGGTGATAAGTGGTCTTCATGAAAAAGGAGTCATGACTGACTATCAAACTTTCTGAGAATGGAGGTTCGACTCTTCAATTCAAACATGTCTCTAAAATAGATCCTTTCAAAACTTCTTCATAATAAGAGAGAGAGAGAGAGAGAGAGAGAGAGAGAGAGAGAGAGAGAGAGAGAGAGAGGCGG
>JAUUDZ010458027.1:0-12337 GCA_032361705.1 Panulirus versicolor | reverse complement strand
GTGGATGTTATTTATTGGTTCGTGTCTCTAAAATTTTCTTAATGTGCAGATTTTTTGATATGTTTGTTATTGTTGCTGGCAGGTATTGGTGCGTGACGGGAAACCATGTCCTGCCGGGTACACTTCTGCCTACCCACCAGCGTACACCCCGCCACAGTACTCCCCCTCTGGCTACCAGTGCCCTTACACCACGCAGACGGCCGGCTATCCGCAGACGCAGACCTTCAACCAGCAGACCTTACGCACCTGGTGATAGCCTGGAGGGCAGGAGGGGAGCTGCCTTGAGGGAACTGGTTCTCTCAGGCTGCTCTCATAAACATATTGTTCCTAGTGCAAGGGATGAGAGTGTGGGTAAGAGCAACGTCTCTTTGTTCCTAGTAAGAGGGAAGACTCAGAAGGAAGGCGCGCACCTCGTTCTCCCTCCCCCACCGTGCGAGGGATGAGGGAGCGGGGAGTCATCATCGATTTTCCGTTCCCAAAGACAAAAGTAGCACGGCAGGTTAGGGACTCGCTTTCCCCCCCAACAAGGGGAAGGAAGAGTCGGAGGAGATAGATTGCAAAGTACCTCCAGAGAGCGCAGATCCTGTCATCTTGTGGCTGGTGACTGGGCAGAGTCGCCGAGCACCACAGATGTAGCGTAACGCGAGGCATTGTCGTCCAGAGTTCGTAGACTTGATTCCTGGCGTAACGTAGTTAAACGGCGGAAGAAACAGTACCAGGAGTATTGAACTCTCCATTCTAGGTTAAGAGAAGAGGATCTAGTACATGATTAATATAGAATATTTGTTTATAGTGAAGGACGAAGGTCAGGAAGAGAACAATATTGATAAACGCATCTTTCCTGCGTCGCTGGGAGTGTTCTGGTGTGTGGTAGTGAAAGTACCTAAAAGATTTAAGTTTCTCGATCGTTTGTTCAGTGTGTGTGAAAGTGGATGAGAAAGAACTCTTCAAAAGAACGTGGAGTTTCCCTTCCTCTTTAAAGGGAAGAGACACCTCTCCAGATGTCACGGACAGATACTGCTAAAGGTCAGTGAGAGTTGAGGCGCAAATTGGCACGTGAGATAAATGCCTGTATGGCTCTTTGGGAGACACACCTCCCGACCTGGCGTTTGGAGTGAAACCAGAGACCAGGGTAAGGAACCAGACAGACATTACCAGCGGATGCTACGTAACCAGCCGATACAGACCTGTCTCTGTTGGGAGGGATCACCACAGGGAACGCGTGTGACACAACCAGAAAACCAGAGTGTACAACCAGACATCATCACAACTAGCCATATATCACAACTGGAACTCAAGAGACGCTGGCTTGAGAGAAGAGAATACAGTGTCCATAGGTTTCAGAGTCTAACAACTTCATCTAACGACTGACTGCAACTGGCCGAAGCCTAGTACGCCAAAACCTTGATATCAAGACTGCCTGACTGGAGCCCATCCACCGTCCAGGTTCCTTAACATGGGACCAACGTACGCACACCTTGGCTCCAGCTCGTCTTACATAAAATCTTAACCAGCGTCAGTGCCAGTGTTGGTCAAACCCCCTCAAGAGGATGAGCTGATTCTCGCATACACAAGACATCTTCAGCAGTCTATTGCCTGGTATAAAGAAATGTTTTCGACATGAGGGCAACTGTTACAACCTCATGATGTCTTGTAATTACAGTTGACATAATTTGAGAAACGGTTATTAACGCCCCAATTATGGTACATGTTGAAGCGCAGATAGAGTCTAGTGTTATATGTCATTATGTATTACACACACACACACACTGCTACCGGGGCCGACCTCAGTTTTTACAGTGAAGTTCAGGTTAGGTTACCGTCAACCTGGTCTGTAAAATTATGCTTCTTGCTGATAGATACTGAGTTGTATGTTTTGTATAAAATACAATAAGCGGTGCCTTGTATCACGCTTGTTGTATTTGCATACGTTATAAAGATTTTTTCTTTCGAAATGCATTATTTTGTCAGCAGCATTAGTACAATTTCAGGCAGTTTGAGGTTTTTAGGTAATTATTAATTGATAAACAGATAACTGCTGTGCCAGAGTGCGAACTCCTTTATTTTCTCTCAAAGACTTTTTTTTTGTCATGGTGTCTTTGCTGCTAAGTTAGAAAAAAAAAAAAATCTTTAGTATTTCGGTCTACAGCGTAAAAATCTCAACCTACCAAGATTTTCAAACTAACGTAAGAAATATACTTTACTCAAACCGTCTGAAATTTGTCCCTGTCAGTATAGTGCAAGAGTAGAATGTTTCCGTAGCATCAGAAGAGAGGAATCACATATTGTCATCCTACGTGCCAGTGCTGAGGAGGCCAAGTATGTAGATGCCCCACTAAATGTATTGTAAATCGTAAATTGATATTCATGTGGTGACTGGGGCAGTTATGGCAGCCTGTGCTGTTCAGGTCTAATGATGTCAAGGTAAACATATGGACCAACACAGTGTGGCGGGGGGAGGCAGACGCTGGTGTGTGTGTACGTGTGTGTGTATATGTGTTTGTGTGGGTGTGTGTGTGTGTGTATGTGTACATACATAGCTCAAGTATGCATAACCAAGTAAGGTTAAAACACATTTATGTACTAACGAATGTTAAGGATTTAATGTGCATTACCATACACCACTTACATACACACACACACACCACTTACACACACATACACCACTTACACACACACTCACACACACACACACTGAAAGTAAGGAAGGAAGATTTAGTAAATATACTGTGACTGCCTCTAGAGATCCCCTTTCCCTCCCCCCATACCCTCTTTCTCTCCCCCTTCCCGTCGTCCCCTCCCCCGTCCTCCATGTAAACAGTAACCCAACCTGGCCCCTGTCTGGGGACATTAAATGGTCAGATATGTCCATCTAATGTCTCAATAGACAGTCCTGCCGTCAGTGATGGAGATGTATGTTAGAGTAAACACAAGGTTTATTCTAACAGCTGGAGACGTAGGTTGGAGTAAACAGGTGGTTTATTTTTAACTGTTGGAGATGATGGAATAAATACTTATAATTTTGATAGATGCAGACTTGTGTGTGTTAAGATAAACAGAGGGTTTAACTTACCAGTTCCTGACGTATCTTTGGGTAAACAGAAGAGTTTATTGTAACACTGATAGATATGATCACACTGCTTTGTCCAGGTACTGATGCTCAGTGTATCTATTTTTCTCTCTGTTTCAAAGTACGTTATCATCAACAATAATATATATATATATATATATATATATATATATATATATATATATTCCAGGACTTATTTCTAGGGACTTTTGCTGACCAAGGCTGTGCTGTTTCCAGTAACTGGTTGAATGTGAACTACTGTAAAGTGAGTTCTTTGGCTAGACTGTATCCCCAGTGCTGTAGCCTTGGTAATGGTGACTTTTCACTCGCGGAGTCACCTCGTGTAGGCAGAATCCTCATTCCCCTGCTACTGGAAGTAGCGCAGCCTTAAGCTGCAGGAGTACAAAGAGATTTAGGGGTAGTTATGAATGGATAGATAAAACATATCATCGTTGATAGATGCTGTGTTTCATCTTGTACATTTGTGATTACCTTTAACACAGAGTACATAGTATCCCTCAACAGATGCCTACATATACAAATTCATACTCATTAAGTATACCTTAATGAGTATAGCTTTACAGAAGAACCTATGTTGTAAATGGCTCATTGTGTCTGGGTTGACTTTACATACGGTGAGGGCGATAGTTTGTGCTGGAAAGAAAATTTATACCGAGATCAGGCAATTAATGTAGACGGGCTGGAAAGGTGTAGTTATGCAGAGGTGTCGGCTGTGTACGTTCAGACACTCACGTGGACGGAGCTGTAGACGCTCAGGCGTCACAGTGTATGTACGAGGTGATACGGTTCCGTAGATGGATTATTGTGCCTTAAAATGTTGAGGAAAAATGTAAATTCCTTTGTGTAGTTTAAGAATATTATTTCCTAGTTGTAATGTGTACATAGAACATGTGTGAGCTGGAGCTATGATGGTGATATGTTACCACCAGAGGACAGAGCATGTATAGCCAGAATCCATATCCTTTTGTACGTTGAAACGCCCAGAGGCATCCCTTGTGTAGATCCAAAGTCGTGAGAGTGATTGGTCCTCGAGATATTCATAAATATTGTCGTGGAACATTTGGGATTCACTTCATTTTTTATATCTAAATTTCAGGGGACATTTACTAGTACACAGAGGAATTTGAGACTCTGCAAACAGTCGAAGTAAAATTTTCGAGGTAGTCTTTAAGTAGAAGCCTTCAAGGTGGTGGTGGTTCATTCCTTATATTAACGATGGGTGGGAGAAAGTTGGGTTTCATTATTCTAGAACCTTCCAGCAAATGTTCCTTCGACATAACGACCCACCCTGAGATGGTTAGGTCCATCTGCTTGAGGTATCTCATAACCTGTTCAGTTGTGTGTTGACCTGTTGGGTCAGGTCATGTGGTGGCTAATGGTGGTTGGAAGGGAACACCAACCGGCGATTGATGACAGCTCATGAAAGGTCATCATTAGCTTGATGACGTCCACCGGATGATCATCAAAACTGGTGACGTCAGAGAAAATAGTTGATTGGAGTCAGTTGGTAACATCATCTGATGACTGGTGACGTCAGAGATGACATCGCGAAGTTACAAATGACGTCAGAGGAGGGGGGTATCAGCAGATTCATGATGCCAAGGAGGGGTTTCGGGATGGTCATCTTTGACGTCATCATTCATCACCTAACCGGTCCTTTCCAAAAACATGTTAAATTGAAGCCAGTTGTAGCCGAGTTTATTTTTTTTTTTTTTTTTTTATGATGCTATTACGGTTAATTATCATGTTTTAATTATTTAACCACAATATTTGTCCAAATGATGATATGGCAGAAGTTACGACGCTTTCGTACAACTTGTAAATACTGTGTGAATAGTCTCTTTGCTATATGCAAATGTTAATATAGCAGACATCTTTATTAGCACAAAATAGATAAGGAATAACTAAATCCTGATTATAGATATAAGGAAGTTAAAAGTCTATTAATCCTTATATTAACACTCAGAGGTCAGGATGTGCCACTTTGTCCTGTATTTGTAAATATAAACATGTCTCGTTCATGGCATTAGATGTAACATCAGTCCCCCCCTACACCCGTGATGGGCAGTATGTTGAAAGGAAATGCAAGATATTTTGACTGCTCCCTCCACACTACTCTTTAAGAGAGTACTGTATGTAAGTCAGTTTACCGAAGGTGACCCTTATTTTCTATAACGTTACAGGAACTTTACAAAGACATGTTTAGTTTGATTGCCATTCAAGATCACAGTACTCCAAACTGGTGTATAATCGAATGTTTTGTGTCGTATTTAATACCTCCAAAGAGATTTTTGGACCCAGTGATTTACAGTATAGAAAAACCTTAAGAATTCTGATATTACAAGTTTCAAACTAATCTCAGAACACTTTCATGGATGAGAGAACGAGACAATGTTTATATAGTGTTTATTTAATGACTAGTGTAAAAAGCTTGTACTTACTTGCCAAAGAATATCGGTCTGTATTTTTTTCATTAAATACACAAGAAACCATTGCTGGATGTTGTAAAATTATTCAAAGTGTCTTTATAAGTGTATTGTGCTGACTTCTTTTTGTCAATTGTATATTTATTATTGTCCCAGCCTTGCTCACGTAGACATATATATATATAAATACAGCTTTACCATTATTGTGATAATGCTTATTTTGTTGCTAGAAGCAGCACAGCTTTTCAAATCATTCATTGATGTTAGCTGTTACATATATTACAAGAAAATTTCAAGTATTTGTTGGTATAACTGGTGAGAAAAGATATTTAGAATTTGATGTTAACAAGATCCTTGGTTCCAGGAAGCTACAACACAAAATACTAGATAACATTAGGGCTAGGAAATAATACCAGCACTTATACGAAACTATCATTTGAGTCATATATAAATAATCACAACTGCAGTACGCTCTCTTGAAAACAGAGAGCACAGGAGTACACAAACACTGAACAGGAGGGTGTCGAGCATTGCCAAGACACCAGAACACACAAGGTTACGAGCGAACACAGATAATGACAGGTAATCATACCAGCTCCTATGTAATGCTAATGTTGTCAGTGATATAACAATGGTGGCTGGAACACTGGGTTTCAGATCAGTGTTATGTGCATTTACGCAGGTTCTTATCTTTGCACTAGAGTTTTAGGCTTTTCGGCAGGCAAATCAAAATGCCATTAAAATGATTTTGAAAAAGTTACTTGTGCAGAGGCCTGTATAACTATTGATCCACAAAAGCGCCGTCGTGTAATCAAAATCCTCATAGGTTACAAGGATAATAAGCGAAACTACTTCCAAAGCATTCGTCTATTTTTCAATGTCCTGAGAAATGGAGGAAAGCTTGAAAAGATGTTCTCTCATTATTCAGTTTACCCCGTGCACGATGAGGGCACCGCCCCGGCGCTCAAGACGGTCTTATTATATTTCAGATACAACTTTACATTGTTAATTCTCTTTATCATGGTTACCGAAGCCTCGATCCTGCTAAATATGCCCATCATCCACGTAGCCTAAATTTGAGTGTCCCTGTTCGAGTGACTTCCTTGTGTTGTCCACGGGAGCAGAGGCCACTAGCGCTTCGCCGTAGGAAGGTGGCAGGTCACCACCGGTCCCCACCCTCTGCTTTACCTGATTCATCGCTATCTCCTGTCTGATCTGACTCAGCGCCATCTCCTGTCTGACTTGGCTCACCGCCATCTCCTGCCTGAGTTGACTGATCGTTATCTCCGTACTGGTTTGCTTCATCTCCATCTCCTGCCGCTGCCTCATCGCCACCTGTTGCTGCAGCTGACTCATCTGCAGTTCCTCCTGTAGTTGTTTGTTCTTCTCCTGCTCCTGCCTCAGAGTCTCCACTCGCTTCTTCTTTTCCTTCTTCATTTCCTCTTTCCTCTTCTCCTCCAGCAGCTGCCTGTTTACTCTCGGACCTGTCGGCGAGACAACATAATAGAAGTACATGAGCTTCTACAGGAGGTTGTTTGTATTCAATCCACAAACACACACTCCTGTCTTATACACTTCTTTACTCTAAATCTATACATTTCCTGATTCTATCAAATATGTGAACGGTTCAGTGAATTTTTCGTTAGCATTAAACTGGAATGGTCGAAGAGACTATGGTTCCCAAGGCTTCTTTGGCTGTCATCAGAACTCCAGACACCAACCCCACTAATCTACCAGTACCGATTCTCTAATCTACTGCATTATTGTCGGACTCGGATCCAGCCTCCTCTTTCTTGAACATCTCCTGTCTACTTCACATAACCTCACTTCTGGAGCCCCCACCACAATTCCTGTCGGAAGTACTACGCTTGGACGCCAAGAGTTCAAAAGTAGGGTTATAATCGCAAGTCGTCCACTTACTTCACTTCCCCACCATGACTTTTTCAACCTACACGGATTCTTCAGCAAGACCTGCGAGTCGAAATGGTAATATCAACCACCTGATAAACACTGACATACTTACCTCGTCTAAAATATTTTCCCCAACACTAGTTTGCTCCTGGCTGTTGTACCATCTTCATCAAATTCCCTCTATGTATAATAGTCCCATTTAATAAATGTTCAGGTCTCTCTACCACTGGCTATGACCTTTTGATCTCCCAGTCACCTCGAGTCTTTACTCTGTTTTCTAAAACCAACTTGTATTCAAAATTTCTCATCATAGGTATCTTGATAAAGAACATTTTACCAATCTTCCACGTTTCCTAACCAACCAAATATGTTCATAAGCCTCCTGGTCATCCCATCACGTCCACTGACGACTGGACTTATCGTGAATCAATCCTTCAGTTTGTCTACTTCTAAAACACGTTGGATCGTTACTCCATCGACAGCAAAGGAGAAAAGGGAGGGTCCTCCTTTTTTACCCATAGAAACACCCTGGGAGGAAACCCTGTAGCACTCACCACACAGGGAGAGGAAGACTGGCAGGAACATGAGGCCGTGCAAGGCCCCGAAGACGACCATCCCGAGGTACATCCTGAAGTAGAAGACTCGGAAGATCTGCGACTGCGCGAATCCCAGCACGATGATCCCCCCGAACTTGGTGAGGGTGATGCCGGACAGAACCTACAGAAGAAGGGGGGAAATAGGGGCAACATTGAGAGAGACGGAGCGAGGAGGAGGGGAGGGGGGTATGGGAAGCTGGGAATTCCCTGGGACAGGGTAGGGCAGATACACTGTGAGAGGAGTTTGGGAAAGGAAGGCGAAAGGACCAGAGGGGGAGAAAGAGAAATAAGTGAGAGCTTCTGGTATGAGGAATCTAATCGCCTGTGGAGACTGAGGAAGTGTGGTAAAAGGTGACTTTAAGGTATCAGGCAGAAAACCACGCAGACAAACTTGTGTTAGAGGAAGACGAATAAGGCAGTTATGATAGCTCCAGCAAGAATGACAGGTTCGAGCATGGAGATTCAAATAATACATGATACACACGAGTGTGTGGCATAGTGGAAGAGATAATGGGAAATGACAGGAAAATAAGCGTACGTGAGATACCAGTAGGAGCTTGCAGAGAAGCTTTCCGGGCTGAAAATAGAAAAGATAATCATTGCACAACCCTGGTAATTGACACCAAATATCCAAACAAAACAATGCTTACGTACAACCAGGGGTTACCTTCCTGTCAGCTGACCAAACTACCTGTGACGTGTAAAGCGTGGAGCCTTTAAGACGAGTGTTTGCTATGGCCTTCAATGCTGCTCTCCTCAAGTTCAAAAGAACTCAATTGAAACTGGCACTGACACCATATCACGCTTCCAATATAAAATATTTCGGCCCAGCTGTAGTCCTAGTAGAGATCAGACATCGCACTAGCTGCCCCTCTCAGCACATTTACATCCCAAAGTCTCATTCATACGCTTATCAATTAATAGGTTATCTGATAATACCCGTTTCCCATCTCTCCTACTCACATACGTATACTTGTATTCAGAGGTGTCTTCAGCCACTCCTAGCTACACCACAAAATCCTATACTCTAGAAACCTGCGAACACAGTTCCCTTCAAATGCCCCTCCCCGCCCTCCCTCTATCGTCCTGTATCACTACTGTCATCATCTAAACAACTAAAACTGGTCCACAAAGGTCGAGCAAATTGTTCCTCTCACCCACACAACATATAGTGGATGGTTTCCCTCAACCATAACCCATCTTCCGCACGGTACTAGTGGCAATATACATCAACAAAGCCTATGACGCATCTTCACACAAGAGGTACTTGATGCACCACCTCTACAAAAATGATAAAAAAGTAGTTAACTTGTTAACTCGCCACCACTGAGACTATATTTCCAAAACTCCTAAACTCTGCAACTTGGGGGCCCCAGGAAGTAGTTTTTTCTTCAACCCTCTTCAGCCTCCTCCTACACAACCTCCCACCATCTCCTGCATATCACTGTGAAAGTCCTCTTATACATAATAACCTCACAATCACACCACACATGACTACACTACTTAAGAAGCAATACACAGTTAGAAAACCAGCTTGCCATAGTCTGCATCCCCCCAGAGAAATCCATCATGACCCTCTTAACCCCAGATAGACATGATTCCCAAATGCACGTCCTAAACCCCACCCTTGAAAGACAAACACGTAACATTCATTACCAACATCACAAATATCAAAACAAAGGCCATAAAAAAACTTAAATGCCCTCAAAACACTCTCACTCCAAAATGTTTGGCACTCAGCTGTGTAACAGCACTAGACGCCTCCCACCCAAACCAACCACCTACCCCTTCGTAAAAACAAAAAAAATTACCCTAACTTCACACTTAGCAATACATACACACTAATATCCCTCCGCAACAAACACGACATTGAAAAAAACAAATACACACATTAATGACTCAACAGGCACTGAACAACAGCCCCGCCAGCCCAAGCTTGAAGCTCCATTCCACATGTCACACACCAAACTAAAACTACACTCCCCAGGCATGTGCGAGTTACACTCTCGGCTGTACTTCTGGACCTAACACACCACAAGATCCCTCATGCCCAAGATGCAAGTTCCATGCTGGGAACAATATACACTTCACATTTGCCTCGTTTCTTTACATAGGAACAATTTATTTTCTTCTATGTATGTGTAAACACACACATCTACATACACACCAGCCTAAGCCATGTGTGTGCGAGTAGCTGACGTGTCAGATGAGGTGATAGTATTGAAATTTAATGAAACCCACATCATTTTGTCGTCTACAACTAATATACAAAACTCTCTCCTGGAACATTTATCAACATCTACAGAACTTCTTTGCCAGTAGATTTCCGTTCGTCTCACTTTCATCAGTTGGTTTAAATATTTCACGTATCCAATACAAGACCCCGTGTGTGGGTCTGACAACCTGTAATGATTTCATACAGCTCAACTGACCGAGATAATAATCCAGTGTACGATTTACTAAATGTACTTCACCTATAGTATATATATATATATATATATATATACACAGTTACAGTGGATCACTGCAAACACTTCACCAGTGGCGTTCGACCGTCCACCTCAACTCTCTTGGCACACACGACCCTGCTGGACCTACCGAGGAACCCATGGTGGCGAGGGCCTCGTGGGCACGTTCCACCCTGCTGGGCTTGATGGAGGTGGCGAAGGCGTGGGTGACGTGGCTGCAGAACTCCACCGAGATCCCCGCCGCCTGGAGGGAGGGAAGGGAAGAGAAGCAGACGACAAGCATTAGGATCCCACCACAGATTCACTCGTTACCCCAAGTTGTTCTTGATCTTGGTCATTTATCCTGTCATCACACGTACCCACTTCATCTGGTTCTTTACATCGAATCAATACATTGTTCTCTCGTTATTCATCTTTCTTATTATATTACTCCACAGTTCATTCTCTTTTCCATCATAGTGACTCATGATTTTATTACATTATCATTTATTCAGTGAAATATAATTCAGTGTATTCACAGTTCACTATGTCTTTTATATTATTTTTACATTGTTAACTTCTACACCGTTTCCATTTTTGTTCAAATTAGACAGAATTATGGCTTAATTCTAATCAAACAAAAATCCAACAAGCTTTTTTAAGATCCAACTGGCTAACTTATCCTCTAACAAACTTACGAATGTTCTAACAAACTAACATACTCCAACAAACTCATTTTTGCTCTAACTTTTAAGACCAATATATGATCTAACTTTGATCTAATTAACACCAAAATATGATCTAATTTCGATCAAATTTGATACCAAAACAGGACTTAACTTTGATCTAATTAAAACCAAAATATGATTCAACTTTCATTAAAATCATCAAAATATGATCTAACTTTCATATAAATTAAAATTCTTATCCCTGAGGTAGATGGTGGCCTTCCTCTACTGCTGAAATGTTAGACCAGATGACAAGTGAGGCCTCCGGGCGGGAGTCACTTGATACCATCGAACATTAGGCCGGCTATGGAGCTCCCCACATCACCACAGATGCGTTTACAGCGTCGCTGAAACACGTGAATAATGGTATTCGAACCCACATGATCATGACCAGAGACTTACCATCACCAGGTTCACTAACGACACGGCGTTGAGAGAGATGTTCCACCAGTACATCATCCCCATCATGTCCACAACGATCATGCAGATGGTGGTCAGGATGATGAGGGAGGAGATGAAGTCAAAGGTCAGGAGTAGGGTCACGGCGAAGATGGCACCCACGGAGATGCCCAGATTGACCCCCGTGTCGCTCCACATCGTCAGGTACTGCTCGTAGAAGACGTAGAAGATGCTGCGGCAGAGGTGCGAGAAACGTGAGACGAGTAGCGGAAGCAGAAATTCAATAAAGTACCTGCTTAGTTGTTTGTGTGACGTCTGTTTTCGGAAAAAAGGGTCTGGTTAGTACGAGGCGATGGTCCTGTCGTTAGAGGAGATCGTATGATGTATACAGCAGTAGCAAATGTCTTTCCTTCTGTTTGAGCCAAATGGTGATAAATGGGGTATGAGGTAGGTGATCAATTTGTTAAGCATTAGAATTAGATGGTTCGTGTTCGTGGATGGTTTCAGGTCACTGCTTGTGTAAGGTAGCACTCGGTACGAATGGTTAGCGTGAGATAGTCAGATGTAGTAAGTGTGAGATCAACCATTACTGTGAAATGTCATCGCCCTGCCGCCCGCAACAGGTATACATGGCTGAGGCTAGTGGAAAATGTTGACTCAAAACTCCATTTCTCCTTCCCTGTTTTGGTGCTCTCTCTCTCTCTGTCTGTCTGTCTCTCTCTCTCTCTCTCTCTCTCTC
>JAUUDZ010458017.1:0-12337 GCA_032361705.1 Panulirus versicolor | reverse complement strand
CCATACATACATTGAATATCCTCACCAACCAGTCAACAACACAGTCACCCCCTTTTTTAATAAATTCCACTGCAATATCATCCAAACCCACCGTCTTGCCGGCTCTCATCTTCCGCAGTGCTTTCACTACCTCTTCTCTGTTCACCAAACCATTCACCTTGACCCTCTCACTTTGCACACCACCTCAACCAAAACACCCTAAATCTGCCACTCAATTAACAAACATATTCAACAAACATCCAAAATACTCACTCCATCTTCTCACTTCACCATTACTTGTTATTACCTCCCCATTAGCCCCTTTCACTGATGTTCCCATTTGTTCTCTTGTCTTACGCACTTTATTAACCTCTTTCCAAAACATCTTATTCTCCCTGAAATTCAGTGATGCTTTCCCACCCCAACTCTCATTTGCCCTCTTTTTTTGCCTCTTGCATCTTTCTCTTGACCTCCTGCTTCTTTCTTTTATACATCTCCCAGTCTTTTGCACTACTTCCCTGCAAAAATTGTCCAAATGCCTCTCTCTTCTCTTTCACTGACAATCTTACTTCTTCATCCCACAACTCACTACCCCTTCTAATCTGCCCACCTCCCAACTTTCTCATGCCACGTGCATCTTTTGTGCAAGCCATCACTGCTTCCCTAAATACATCCCATTCCTTCCCCACTCCCCTTTCCATCATTTGCTCTCACCTTTTTCCATTCTGGACTCAATCTCTCCTGGTACTTCCTCACACAAGTCTCCTTTCCTAGCTCCCTTACTCTCATCACTCTGCACCCCAACATTCTCTCTTCTTTTCTGAAAACCTCTACAAATCTTCACCTTCGCCTCCACAAGATAGTGATCAGACATCCCTCCATCTGCCCCTTTCAGCACATTAACATCCAAAAGTCTCTATATTACACGTCTGTCAATTAACACGTATTCTGATAACTCCCTCTGGCCACATCTCCTACTCACATTCGTATACTTATGTATATCTCTCTTTTTAAACCAGATATTCTCAATCACCAGTTCTTTTTAGCACACAAATCCACAAGCTATTCATTTCCATTTACAACACTGAACACCCCATGTACACCAATATACCCTCAACTGCCACATTGCTCACCTTTGCCTTTAAATCGCCCATCACTTTAAGATAATACAAATAGATATTAAAAACATTAATCTTCACCTTACATTACATTGCATTACTGTCTCCTTCCTGGACCCTGTTCTAACAACCCCCAGTTCCTGCTCCCTTCCCTCCCCTATACTGTTTTCATACCAAACCGGTACAGTGCAAGGTTACAAGTGGAAGTGGACATGTCTATGGATCTTGTTGGTTGACAGTTACCAATCACCTGGCAGGGAAAGAATTCTATTAAGATTCATGACCTTTGTAATTATTATTTATAAAGCTAAATAACATACTTTAAAAAGGACAGATATACACTGTTCTTTTTTTTGTCGAAATAATTAGGACAACCGGATCTAAGAATGGACAGACCTAGCTACCCTGTCACACGCTGTGGATTCAGCAGTATTGGCAGTAGCCAGTAACGATGTTCAGTATCATCGTCAACTTGACCACGTTTAGTTTCCTAACTTCTCTCTTACAGTCTGGTCTCTACAAGTTAACTTACAGCAGCACAAGACTACAGCGGACCATAGTCCATGGAACACAAGACATAGTTCTCATCATTGAGATTGCCTCTGTCTCAGGCACTTCTGATTCTCAGCCTGACTCCGTCTGTGGCAGAGACTTCTCAGCCATCTGACAGCCAGGTTGCTACCAGCCAGGACCAAGAGCCTTTCCAAAACCTGTGGCCTTATCTGGAGCACTACTTCAAGTTCAGCTTTCAGGACGAGGAGAACAACAAGGTACTCTATATTGAGTGCCAGAAATGCCTCCTGACCAAGAAAATTGTTAGAAGTGATGTCACCAGCCTTAATCATTTGAAGTCCCTCATCAAGAGGTTCCACTCATCCTTAGCCATCCAGGTTGAGGAGGAGATAAGGCTCTATCTGTGGCAAGCACCACCAATGCTCCTCCAGCAGCAGCAGCAGCTTGCACAGCTCTGGCACTGCCATCCCTGAGCTGCCTGCCGAGAAGTCCAGCCTGCTCACCATTGACGAGGCCCTGGGCTGCCGCTCTGCGAGCTGTGCACTGCTGGAAGCCAGTCCACTGTTGATGAAAAGATAGGCTGTCTTTTTGTCAACAACATACTTCCACTCCACATCGTTGAGTCTGAAGAGTTTTTGACCTGATCAGGACCCTAAACTCACCAAAGGTCAGCATGTCTTGCCACACCCTAGGCAGGCTCATTGATGACAAACAATGGGCAGTTGAGGAGGCCCTTATCAACACTTTTGATGGGCTGACGTACTTGATGCCACTGCCAACTGTTGGACTGTTCACAATTAGGTATTATCATTTATTTATTTATGAATATTTTTTGTACCAACTAGTACATTTAATATAGTTAGTAGAATGAATAATTATGCATATATGTAGTGAGTATTATTTTTTTTTCATAAAAATTCACTTAAATTGAACTTCAGTTAAATTTCAGAATGTTTGAATTAAAACTTGATAATCACTTAACCATTAACTCATCACTATTCAATAATGTAGTATATTAATGTTTCTTTTTATAATAATTTGCATAGATTAGATTTAACTTTTATTTTGAAATGTTTAAAATAACACTTAATCATTAGTGTATTATTCAATTATCACTTAATTAGTGTTATGCAGTGTATTAATCAATAAACACTTAATCTTTGTTTCAGATCTTTCCTTGGCTTGACAATTCACTGGATTGGCCCAACTACCAGAGCCAGGAAGCATGCTGTCCTCACCTGTACCTGTCAGACTGGTTGCCACACTTATGTCTTAACGGAGGCTTTGGTCCAGGTTCATGATCACTTCAACACTCAGGACGTGGTAGTCAGGACAACCACCGACAAGGGGTCAAACTTTGTGAAGGCTCTCACCCAGTATGGTGGCCAGGTGGACCTTTTGCCTGACCTCATTGATGTTGGCAGACTGCCTGAGGCTGACTCAGGCAATGAGGATGACACGGCTGAGGGTGGTGACACCATCAACATTGTAACCCTCAGCAAACTCCTTGGTAAGGAGCATGAGCACCACAGTCTACCAATCTATATGAGGTGTGCAGCTCACACCTTCAATCTGATGGCTTTTGTTGACTTAGGCAAGGGCCCTCCTTGGCAGAGGAGATGGGCTCTGCCTTTGCTGCCTTCAACACCCTTGGCAAGAAGGCCCATGATAAGGCTTAGGCACTCTTCAATGCCCAGGGGAGGAGCCCACAGATCAGCAACGCCATCGACTAGGAGGCTGATGGTCCCTGGTAAGAAAAGGTGGAATGCCTTGTATGATTCAATCATTGTCCTCAACATCATCCTGGCCACTAAGAAGGCTGAGCTTAACAGGTTCCTTAACCGTATGAAGAACCTCTCAGCCTTCATTGACCAGGAGATTGTCTTTCTGAAGGAGTAGGCCAAAGTCATGTTCCATGTGATTGTTGCCCCTGACACTATCCAGGGGAGAAGAACAGCTACTTTGGAACCCTCCTTCCCACAGTGGCCATTACCCTCATGAAGCTCAGGAACATGAAGAACAGTTTGGCTATCTGCAAGCCACTGGTCGACGCCCTGGTGGCAGCCATCACCACCCGGTTCTACCACTACCTGAACGACTGGGACTGCCAGTTGCCAGCTGCCTTCCTCCCAAAGTTTTGGCTTCACAGGCTGCACAGGTTCTACAGCAACCTAACGATCTCTGTCAAAGGCACCTTGGATGATAAAGTCAAGAGAGCAGTGAGGGACCAGAACGGTGACAGCACCACCTGCTCCAGTGGCAGCAGCATGCAGTCACTGCCACACATGCCTGAGGACCTCTTCAATAGGTGGATGGCCACTGGCTCAAGTACCAGTGTCAAGCAGAAGGCCAAGAAACTTGTCGACACCTGGCTGGACGCTGATGGGAAGGAGAGCATGGCTGACTCTGACTGAATGTGGGAGGAGATCTTCACCAACCTCTTCGTGAAGTACAGCACACCCATTCCATCCTCTGTCACAGTGTAACAGCTTTTCTCTCTCAGCGAGGACATGCTGAGGCCCAAGAGGTCAAGAGTGTCAGCTGGGCCTAACTTTGAGAAGTTGGTCTTCCTGAAGGGCAACCAGCACACACTGTGAGTGTCTCATAGACTCTTAAAAAGATTCATTGTCATAATTTGATTATTGTATCATCTTAAGTTGTCAGTAATTAGTGCTTACTTTGTTTTACATTTTGAGTTGACTGATTACTAATTCTGAGTGTGTATATAGATATTGTACCATAAGGTATGCTTAACACAGTAAACCCTCGATTTAATGGACTGCTGGAGGGGTGTTTGTTAATGCCGAAAGTCTGTTAAATCAAATGTAACCTATATCTGTGCCACATTTAAGTTCACTTGCTTTCTTTTAACTCCTCAATCAATGTAGGTTTTAGTGTGTGGTACAGTAGTTGGGTAGGGTGCATCTGGTGCCATGCAGTTAGAGGCAGGAGGCAGACTGAGATAGAGGTGATTCCACCCCTATCCTGTGAAAGGATATTTCTTTATGATAAAGTGAGGATGGGCTACCTGCTTTCATTGTGCCTCTTACATGGCACAGTGAGTAGGATTTGAACCTATGGGGGAAAATCCCAAGTTATTGCAAGGCTGCTCACCTTAGGAGATGATGCATACCCAAGGAAATCACCTCTGATGGGGAAAGCAGTCTAGGCAGTGAGGAGATGGAAGCTTTCTACAAAAAATGGGGTTCATGGCCCACATCTCAGCCCACTTCTCTCACTCCAATGGTCATGCCAAAGCTGCAGTAAGGTAGCCAAATGGATGTTGGGGGGCAACACAGGTGTTGGAGATAGCCTGCACAACAGCAGAGCGACTCAGGTCATGCTCCAATATCTCAACACCCTCCTAAGGGAAGGGGATAAGTCACCTGGACAGCTGGCAGCAGGAAAACAGTTGTGAGATCATTCCTTGGCACCCTGGCAACATTATCTGATAACCTGGCGATGGAGAACTGCTCTGTGAAACAGAGAGCGGGCCATAGCAGAAAGCCAGGCTTGTGTGCAGGGCGGCCCAGCAGGTGACACCGCTATGCTGCCCCAGCTGTCCATAGGCACCCCTGTCTGCGTGCAGGATGTTGCTTCGAAGGTGTGGGACAGGTCGGGCATGGTAGTGGAGGTGAAGCAGCACAGACAACACTCACTGAAGCTGGTTGGCATTGGCCACCTGACTTTACAAAACAACATCACCTACCCCCCCAGGTTTCGCTGATCCCCACAACAGCCATGGGTCAAGGGGAGTACCCACCAGCAGTGGCTTTGCCCACGGTTTTAGACACCCAGCCTCAGATGGTGGTGCCTCACCATGCGAGACACTGCCCCACACACTTGCAAGGTTGTTTGTGGTGGCTCCTGTGAAGAGTGAACACAATGATTTTTTATATCATTTTTGTTCTGCTCACTTGTAAAGGAAGTATATTGTTGCTGAGCAGTGATTTTGAGTATATTTGCATTATGCCTTGTCGAATTTTATTTTAATTCTCTTTTTTGTTGTTTTCTTCTAGTTTTGTTTTTGTTTTTGTTATAACAAAATGTCACACTTGTGAGGGGGGGTTTAGGGTTTAGTGTGTGGTACAATAGTTGGATGGTAGGCACCCAGTATTGTGGGAATGCTCACCGGGCAGTTGGTGGCAGGAGTCAGAACAAGATAAAGGTGATGCCACTTCTCTCCTGTGAAAGGATACTTTTCATAATAAAGTGAGGGACTGCCTGCTTTCACTGCACCTCTTACATGGCGCAGTGAGTAGGATTCGAGCCTACCCACGAAAATCCCAAGTTATCACAAGGATGCTCACATTCTTCAGGAGATGGGGTGCACCCAAGGAAATAGCCTTAAACGGGGGAACCAATCTGGAAGCTTTCAACAACAAATGGGAAATCATGGCCTTCACCTCCTCAGCCCACTTCCCCTAGTCCAATGGACATGCCAAAGCAGCGGTTAAGGCAGCCAAACAGGTGTTGAGGGGCAATATGGGTGTTGGAGGTAGCCTGCACAACAAAAAAGTGACTCAGGCCATGCTCCAATATCTCAACAACCTGCTAAGAGAGAGGGATAAGTCACCCACACAGCTGGCAGTGGGAAGACAGTTGTGAGATGGTGTCCCAGCGCCCAGGCAACATTAACTGATAAACGGACGATGAAGAACTACTCTACGAAACAGGGAGAAGGCCATAGCAGAAAGCCAGGCTTTAGTGCAGGGCGGCCCACCAGGTAACATCGCTATGCTGCCCAAGCTGTCCGTGGGCTGTGTGCATGGCATCACCTCAAAGGTGCGTGACAGGTTGGGCCTGGTAGTGGAGGTGAAGCCACAGAGACAATACTCAGTGATAGCAGTGACGCTTGTCTTTGTGAAATCAACATCACCTATGCCCCCAGGTTTCACCGATCCCCACAACATCTGTGGGTCAAGGGAAGTACCCACCAGCAGCAGCTTTAACCCCAGCTGTGGCGACATCCGGCCTCAGGCAGTGGCACCTTCACCGTGTGAGACACCACCCCATACACTTGCAAGATTGTGTTTGTGGTGGCTTCTGTAATGAGTAAACACACTAATCTGTAGTGTCATTTTTGTTCTGCTCGCATGTAAGGGAAGTGTATTGTTGCTGAGCAGTGATATGGATATATTTGCCTTATTTCTTGTTGAATTTGAATTTCATTATCTTTTATATTGTTTTCTTGTTTTTAGTTTTTTGTTTTTATTGTAAAAAATGTCACACTTAGTTACCAAAATCTTGTGAGGGGGTGCAAGGTTTAGCGTGTGGCACAACAGTTAGGCGACAGGCACCAAGCAGTGTGGGAACGCTCACCAGGCAGTTGATGGCAAGAGTCAGATTAAGATAGAGGTGATGTCAATCCTCTCACATGAAAGGATACTTCTTTACAATAAAGCAAGGACGAACTACCTGCTTTTATTGCACCTCTTACAATCACTTGATGCCATTTTGTATACAGAAATCCCCTGTATACAACCTGAAGCACGATAGCTTGAGGCAGACTGAGACCAACACAAAGTGAGTCTTCCCTACACTACTAAAACAAGTGCAATATGAAATGTGCATGGTGCCTTTTTTTGAGATTCTTTAATTTTTTTCTAATTTCTAAAATTGTACTTTATTATTTTTTGTCCGTTAAATCCAAAATCCATTATATCAGGGTCCATTGAATCAATAGTTTAATGTGTCTTTGAAGTAGTAGTCCCAACATTATTATATGGATGCTAGGCATGGCCTATAAATAAGGCTGTGAGCAGGAGGGAGGATGTGCTGGCAATGAAATGTTTCAGGACAATTTGTGGTGTGAGATACTTTGATCAAGTAAATAATGAAAGGCTAAGAGAGATGTGTGGTGATAAAAACAGTGTGGTTAATATGGCAGAAGAAAGTGTACTGAAATGGTCTTGACTTGTGGAGACAACGAGAGAGGAAAGGTTGACAAAGAGGATATATGTGTCAAAAGTGGATGGAACAAGAACAGGAGACCTGGAGATGGAAAAATGGAGTGAAAAACATTTTGAGTGATTAAAGCCCAAACATGCAGGAAGGTGAAAGGCGTGCACGGGATAGAGCGAATTGGGACAGTGTTGTATAATGGGGTTGACATGCTATCAAAGGACTGAACTAGAGCATGTGAAACATTCAAGGTAAACCATGGAAAGTTGTGTGGGGCCTGGTTGTGGATTGGGGGTTGTGGTTTTGGTGCATTAGACATGATAGCTAGAGATGGATATGTGTGGATAAGGCATTTCTTTATCTGTTCCTAAAGTTACCTCACTAATGCACGAAATGGCGATCAATAAGGAAAAAAAAAAAAAAAAGAAAATGTGGAAAAAAGTCAAATGAATTACTAAGTGAGTGGCTCCTGTCAGATGTCTGACTCACTGTTTGTGTGTGAAGTTTCAGCCAACCACCATGTGGAAGGAGCACCTTACTCTACCCATGCACCATTTCCTAGTTGGGGGAGGGTCGACAAACAATGCAGGATCTAAAGACTTCTTTTTTTGATAGCTGTGGTCTATAACAATATTTTGGCAGAGAACAAATGATGTGTATTATGACTAATTATATTTGGCAGAGAACAAATGATGTGTATTATGACTAGTAATGTATACAATATTTTCCATAATTTTGCACATGAAACAAAGTTTGTGTTATAATGAACCATCAGAAAGCTAAAGTGTCACAATGTCAGCTACCCATGTCAACAATCTGTAGCTGTCTGGCATCACCTTCATTCCTGATTCTGAATTTAAATGCTACTGATAAGCAATCATTTTTGTAAACTTATTTGCACAGAGCAGAGAATAAGCAAAAAACACAGTAATGCAAGTGGGTCTGGCAGTGACGATGGTTTGTAACAAACTGCTGCCAACAGAGCATCAGAGCCTAACATGGGCAAGCGAGATCAGGTGTACAATTTTCCACTTGTAATGTCATGTTGCCGCTCAAAAAGTTTTGGATTACGGAGCTTTTCAGATAAGGGATGCTCAACCTGCATATATTTCCTTTCTGAAGTTTTTGTACCAAAATAAAATGAATATTGACTGGTGCAGCTCCAAACAATAACAAATTAGAGAGTACTGAAACAAAAGTTTTTTTTGTTTGTTTTTAAGTATAGTGTAAGACATCTGGATATATGCCATGCACTCCCCATACTGTAATGACATGAGTGTAAGGATTCATCTTTAGTTTACCTGAAGATTCAAGTCTGGTTCATCTCATGATTCAAATTCAGTTTGTCTCAAGATTTAAGTTGTTTACTTTAATTCAAGTTTAGAGTACCCTCAAATTCACATCTAATGTACCTCAAAATTTCTTTACTGAACATCTTCACTGCTTCAAAATTTCATCAAGACACCTTGGGTGGTGAGAGCCTACAATATAACTGGTACTGTACTATGTATGTCGGTGGGAGGCCAGCAACTACTTGCCGATTCACTCTACAGCTGGCAGCACTTATTCATTTTATTCAACAAAAATCCAAACATCATGTACTACAATTCACTGTTCATCCAAGTCTGATATGCATATGAGAACATAAGAAAGCAGACTTAGCCCAGTAATGCACGTGATTTTAAGTTTTCACTTTTAGCAGTCTCATGGTTCTAAGTTCAATAAACTTTCATTCTTTACTTTTAAATCATGTTTTCTCAGTGTACTGAACAGGAAAATACAATCATATATACTGCATAACACACATCTGCTTTAATAAGATTAGTCAATAACGTTTAGGTTACTGTGTACTATAACATAAAGTCTTGGAAAATGGAGCTTACAGACCAGACATGGCTGAGGCAAGGTGTCACAATTGTGCTGAAATTACAAAACCAAAGTTTCCTGGGGTAGTTTTGGGCATAGATTTTGAATCTGGTTGTTGATCGGGTGGACAAGAAGGCTTTCCCAAGATATTGGGGTTAAAGTTCATATTTCAGGGAACGGCTGTATAACAATATGTTCTTACCTATTGAAGATTCTGTTGCAGTCAAACCAATTTGGGTTGGTATAGGATGTTAGGTGGTCTTCGACTGCTTGCTATGCAGTATGGAGAATTTCTTGAGGTAGGGATCAACATTTTTCAGGATTTTGATAGAAATTCAATACAAACAGGTACAATGTTCTCTCCTTCCACATTGGAAAGAACATTGTACACAGGAGAGGACACTGTACCTGTTTGTATCAAATTTCCACCAAAATCCGGAAAAATTTCGACCCTTTCCTCAGGAAATTCTCCCATACTGCTCAGGAAACAGTCTAAGACCATGTTATCTTGGAGAGCAAAAATGGGTATGTTTGAAGGAATACTAGTTTTAACAATATCATATGGTTGCGAGGAATGGACTATAGATACGGTTGTATAGAGGAGGGTGGAGGTGTTGGAAATGAAAAGTTTGAGGACGAGGTATGGTGTGAGGTGGTTTTACCGAGTAAATAATAAAAGGGTAAGAGAAATGTGTGGAAATAAAAAAAGTATGGTTGAGAGAGCAGATGAGGGTGTGTTTAAATGGTTCGGACATATGGAGAGAATGAGTGAGGAAAGACTGACAAAGAGGATATACGTGTCAGAGGTGTACGAAACAAGGAGAAGAGGGAGACCAAATCAGAGATGGAAGGATGGAGTGAAAAAGACTTAGTAATCAGGGCCTGAACATACAGGAGGGTGAGAGGCATGCAAGGAATAGAGTGAATTGGAACGATGTGGTATACCAGGGTTGAAATGCTGTCAGTGGACTGAACCACAGCACGTGAAGGAAGCATCTGGGGTATACCATGGAAAGGTCTGTGGGGCCTAGATGTGGATAGGGAGCTGTGGTTTCGGCACATTACACATGACAGCTAGAGACTGAGTGTGAACTAATGTGACCTTTTTGTCTGTTTTCTTAGCACTACCTTGCTGAAGCAGGGGTTAATGATGCTATTTCCTGTGTGGCAGGATAGCGACTGGAATGGATGAATGCAGCAAGTATGAATATGTTTATGTCTTTGTATGTGTATGTATGTATATATGCATGTATGGGCATTTATGTATATATATGTGTATATGAGTGGATGGGCCCTTCTTCGTCTGTTTCGTGGCAGTACCTCACTGACATGGGAAATGGTGATCAAGTATAATGAATGAATACGAAGGTAAGTAATGTAGCAAGCAGTTGAGCGCATAATTGGTATTCATTGTTTTGAATGGAAATGATGAAGAGTTTGTGATTTGTGTGCTGAAAAAAGACAGGTGATTGGGAATACCTTGTTTAAAAAGAGATTAAACACAGGTATACATATGTGAGTAGGAGATATAGTCAAAGAGCATTATTGGATTATGTATTAATTGATAGGCATGTAAAAGAGAGACTTTTAGATGTAAATGTGCTGAGAGGGGCAGCTGGTGGGATATCTGATCTCTCTTTTGTGGAGAAGGTAAAGATTTGTAGAGATTTTTAAAATAGAGGAAACCATGAGGGGGAGAAGAGAATGGTGAGAGTAGGTGAGCTTGGAAAGATTAGTGTGAAGAAATACCAGGAGAGATTGAGTATAGAATGGCAAAAGGTGAGAGCAAATGAAGTGAGGGAAGTGGTTGAGGAATGGGATGTATTTAGAGAAGCAGTGATGGCATGTGCAAGAGATGCATGTGGCATAAGAAAGGTGGGAGATGGGCATATTAGAAAGGGTAGTGAGTGGTGGGATGAAGAAGCAAAGTTGCTAGTGAAAGAGAAAAGAGAGGCATTTGGACCATACTTACAAGGTTGGAGTGCAAATGACTGGAAGATGTATAAGAGAAAGCGGCAGGAGGTCAAGAGGAAGGTGCAGGTATTGAAAAAGAGGGCAAATGAGAGCTGCGATGAGATAGTATCATTAAACTTTGAGGAGAATAAGAAGATATTTTGGAAGGAGGTAAATAATGTGCAAAAGACAAGAGAACAAATGGCGACATTGGCGAAGGGGCAAGGGGGGAAGTGATAACAGGTATTGATTGAATGAGATGGAGTGATTACAAAAGCAAAGTTTCCAGGAAGTAATGGCCATTCTCAATACTTTTTAGACATAATCAATTAGAATAGAACATTTACTACCCAGGAACAAAAAAAAAAAGCAATTTGTTACACTGTAATCAACTCTTATTAATTTTCTGGTTATTGTTATATCTTTAATGTAGTTTTAACTAAATATTTATTTAATACAATAACACTGACAAAGAAATAAGGGTTGCTTTGTGAACTGAATGTATTGGTTCACTTCTGGGTTATTTAGAAAAGGGATGTTTTGTTTGTTTCATTCATTTCCCCTTATTGCTTCTTTCAGTTCCTTTTTAACTCCTGCCACAGATATGCATCCTTTAAAAAATTTTTGTTAGGAATAGGTGATTAATTCACAAATAGAATAATGTATGGAAAGTAGCTAATTACCCAATTCTTTATTCACATTAAGAGATATTTGTTCTTTATTCACATTAATCTTCGAAGAAGGTATACTTACGTAGAGTGGCTGTGGAGAACGATTGCAGCAGAGCTTGACGTAATGCATTTAGTGGAGATGAATGGGAAGATGAAGGCCAAGAATACATTGAAGTAAATTGAGGTATGTACAAAAGGGTTGCTCTAAATTGTAAAAAATGTTCGTGTTTTTGGGAACAAGTGTTCAAGTGTTTTTGGGTGAAGGCATGTACAGAGCATCAGATTGGGGAAGAGCAGTGTGGTTTCAGAAGTGGTAGAGGATGTGTGTATCAG
>JAUUDZ010458006.1:0-12338 GCA_032361705.1 Panulirus versicolor | reverse complement strand
TAATGGGATGACCTTGATCAAGGCCTCAGCTACCCGTGCTGTCTCAGCTGACATAAAAAAGAAAAAAATTACAGAGCGAGAGCCACTGTCGACAGATGGATGTTCGTACTTTCCTCGTTGTCCTCTCGTTTCCTTTTAATCTATCAGAGTGCGTTTATCATCCACTTTAGTCGCGATATTAATTCTCTTGAGTATGTTTGCGTGGCTGACGAGGACTCGTTACGTACGTAAACATGATAGTCTATTCCCTTCTGGATCATGATGTGTAAAGGTGTGTTCCTGGAGGATAAAGCATGTGTGTGTGTGTGTGTGTGTGTGTGTGTGTGTGCATTTCAGAACATCGCTGTGAAAAAGTCTCAAGCGCATATATCATGTTGTGGTGTCCGTTGTTGCTGCTTTTTTTTTGCGTCAAGCAAGATTTACGCGGTCATGCAAGAGGGAGTTTTTCTGACTTGGCGGAAGGTATCATGAAATGTGTCAGCTGAGGGTCAGAACAACACGTAGGTCAGGGAGAGGGAGGGCTCAGTCAGAGGTATATTGGTCCCCCTATTCATGTAAAGCGTATGTATTCATCCACCTACAACTGTCCTGCGAACAACCGTGTAGGTGGTAGATTGTAGACAGCAACATGTCTCGGGTTGTGTCACATTCACAACTTACAAGTGTCAGATCGATGCCGGGAATCAATCTTTTTCTCCTGCCCTTCCGTTACTCACCATATTATCTAAATACAGATATGTAAGAGGCCAGCAAACTTATGGTCTCCAGCTCCCGGCATCCTTGGGTGCCAAGAGACGCCGGCTCCTTCTGCCAATGAGAGGGAAGGGCCCATGCAGTAAAGATCCCTCCCAAAACCCTTGTCCTATGAAATGACCTGGCTAAAGCTTTATCCATTCATTTCGTCAACATTCGCTTTCTGTCTGCTTGCCTTTCTTCTGTTCAACGCCATCTGATCAGCACATAATCGTAATATCTAACTCGTTAATCTCCTTTACATCACCACACCTTTGCTCACGATTCCGCTTCGAAGGAGGAGGGTGTGTATTGCAGCACCGACGCGGCTGTTGCACACCTCCGAATTTGGATGTCACCCATGTAAACCATCATATCTCAACTCCTATCATATTCCTCTGTTTCTCCTGCTGCTCTCCTGACTCTACGAAATCTCTTTCCTTGAGCACCTGAACTCCTGGTGCAAAGATGTGACATCCCTCTTCCCCAACATCTCATCCTCGAGCTGAAGTCTACCTCCTTAGGACGCTCCTACGTACACCATGGTTGAAATACTCTCTCAAAGACGGTGTTGGACTGAAGCCCTTCATGTTTTCCATTACTAATGATCTGGAATGAATTACCACCCACCCAAACCAGTCGCGACCTCACTCCTTCATTCTGGATCTGTTTGAGCTACACGACCTCGCTGCCACTTTGTTCATCTGTCCACTGTCGCGTCAACGCCTCTTGAGTAAAGGATCCTCATCCTCCACCACCATCGTCTTTCCCTCTAAACGTCAGTAGTGACACTTGTATAAATACTCTCCAGATGTCTAGGAAGAGGACAAATAAAGAATATACGTACTGTACTTCCAGGAGAAGACTCCATCGCTGGAAAGGGAACGATACACATGATGCTCTGTAGCACGGATTTGTAGAGGATCAGAGGCGATGTTATGGGAGGAAAGTTTCGCTGATGACTGGTAATTGGAAACTTTCGAGGTGGATATATGCTTTTCCCTCGCACTGTATGTGTGTTTATTGTCATTCTCTTCACACAGAACGCGAACTCACCTTCTACTAAGTCAACTAAGAACACATGAGAGATCTTGTTTGGATGCAGTTCTAACCAACCAGAGGAACGCAGCTGAGTAATTACACTATCCTTGGTTTGTGCTTTTCCTTATCTACATTGAAGCCAGACTACAGTAGCCCACCTGCCCAACTAGACCATCGCCACTCCTCTAAAGTGAGTCCACATGACACACCTGATTATACTAAATGACACACTTGATTATACTCTAATTTTCGTCAAATTGTTTACTTCATGTTTACGGCTAAATCTAGAATTATTAAACAGGCAATTAAAGAATTAGGTGATTATTTCAGGATTCCATGACTGATGTTCTTATGTAGATGAGCCAGCAGTAGCTTGAACTGATGTTTTACAATACTTGAGTAAAATTCTCTGAGCCGGTTTTCTATACAATAGCATTCATAATCATCGCGTTAATGAGGGAAAACTTGACCACGAAATTCACCAACTGTTCAAGTAATGACCGGAAGATGTCTAACCGAAAAAATCCACCACCTTTAATGAATAAGTTCCTTATCTAATCTAATCGACTGACACGATTTCTAAGTAACTGAGTTGACCTCCTCTCTCAGCTTACTCGCCTCGCTATACTCGCTCTATTTGGCGTACCCCATCTTCCAGCGGCCAGGATGGTTACCTTAAAGAGGATCTACAAGTAGGATATAAGCTTCCTCTGGATCCTGTGTGAGAGGATCGATCACTTATTTGCAATACGTTCGCTATTCTCACCTTCATGGAGGTTGTCATCCACTCGTCTGGAAGATCTCAGGGTCAGTCTAGCAACTGTCGCTACACACACCCCCGCGGGCAGGGGCGCGGTGGTTGAGTTCGCACTTATTTCTCTCCTCATACACCATTTAGAGCTTAAAAGTACCATTATTCTAGGATAAATTCGCAGCAGCATTCAAGCACACCTGCTCGTTCTCATCATCCATCTGTCGAAAGAATGCGAAGTAATGCAAAGACTGAACAGACCAGCGGGTCTATGATGTGAAGATGTTCGCGATAATAGAACAGGTCTGATACACAGGGCTTCATGGGGAGGCAGTAGAAGAGAAAATATAATAGTTACCGAATGTTCTCTTTTTTTTCTTTTTTAATCTTATTTCAAGGGCCCAAAGAACGTCAGACTTGGAACTGTAGGAAAGTATTTTAAAGTCTGTGTTTGAGGAATTTACGTCACTGAATTCAAGCCTGTGTGCTGGTCAGTCATTTCAGATATATACATTTTTTTAAGTCCTATTCATGGTGAAGTATTTTGCCCTAAATTGTACTAGTGAAATATGACGGATGAAATCAAACTTATCAAGTCTTAAGGATCTATTTAAGTCAAGACTATCGTAGCCTGTCTTATATCATATATATGTATATAAATATATATATGTATATACATATATATTAGTAGAGTGCATGTAGCAGTCTGTCTTCTCGTTCTTACTAATGCTGCTGCGCAGAACTTTACAAATGTACGTGCAGGGTTGCTGAGGAATTTTGTGTCGCTGTGGATGCCACAACGAGCAAGCATCCGTGTGGTGATGAAGGATCGGGACTTACATGGCATCGTGTTTGTTAACAGGAGACACAGAAGGATCAGCCTGGTGAGGGATGGCGGGTGTTGTGGCGGCAGAGATCTGACTGCAGAGTATTGTAAGTCCCCATGGCTGCGGGTGCGGCTCAGTGAGTGCTTGGGTCCTCGTGATGTCATGAGCGGGAGGAGGCAAAAGCGTTCGAAGCTCTGTCATCGGCGCCAGCCAGAACGAGACTGGCTGATGTGGTGAGGGGAGGTGAAGTCAATGATTAGTTAAAGGCTTGAGCTCACCTTGCGCATGGCTGGGGTCAAGAGGGCGCTGGATTTAATCCTTGGGTTTTCAGTGTTTGTAGGGACATGTCATCAGTCCGGGAGGAAGTGAGGGGCGCTGGCTGTTGTCGTGCATCCTTCACATGGCGTCACCATCTCTTCTGCCGTCACTGACCTGAAAAGTGTCGTTGGTACTCTATGTTCCTCCTTTTCTTTCGCTCCGCCATTCCTCTTGGACCGCTGTGATCTTCCACCTATACAACTGCCACCACTTCTATCGACTTCAATCGTCACTTGTACCCTTCACCACCAATGCCAACACTCGCATCTTCTTCCCCTATCATACCCACTGCCAACATAGTCATCACTTACAGCCTAACCCCACAGCACCACCGTCACCACTGACTTCCTCCAATCAACTGCATGGAATGCAACACCTTTATGATCTCCTCCACCACCATCACGAGGCAATTCTTTGAGGTGATATTGAGTCAATTGTCACATTATAGTATTCGTACCACAAGCGTGAGCTCCAATGAGCGGGAAGATATGAAACTGATGGACGTCTGCAACGTCGGAAAGGTGAATCATTATAGATTCATCCAAATAATCAGAGGTCATTTACATTCATGCCCATGAAAATTCTATTCAGACGACAGTGTAAAAATCTGCTGATGTCAAAGTCACTATCAAAGCGAGTTCACGACAGCTCGTATTAGTCAGTATCTAATGCCTCCTAATTACAGGGTCACACTTCATGTCTTCCTGCTCTCGAGAATTCTCATGAGGACTGGATCACTCTCTCTCTCTTATTGGAAGGAGGTTGAGAATGCCTACGTATTGCCGTTAAATTTCTCTTTTTAACACTTAGATTCGAAATCAATGTTGCATGATAGTGACAAATAGATATAAGGATCGAATCCTCTTTGAAACATTTTTGGTTATCGTTATCTGCGTAAATGTATTTTCTCTACTCACGTTCATGCTACACAGTTAACAAATAATACTTTCCCACATGCATATGATTGAGATATCTCAAACTATCTCCCAAATCATAACGAATAAAAGTACCATAAACTGTGAAATTTGACCCATGATCACAGTATGCAAGCATGGAACTGCAAAAATATTCAGATTATTTCACAAATCCAACAAACCAGTTTCTTAATACATCAGTAACTAATCCACAATAGGATGACTATAGTCAAATATGCTTCAGGTACTGACCTCAATACATTTTGCACGCCCTATTATATCAACATGTTATTACCCTCACCTTTAGATATCAGTCAAGCTTATCTGCAGTTTTCCCACATTTTTACTTACACATTCATCTATGTCAGTTCTTTGCACAGGTAGTCTTTAATCTATTCTTCATGCTTAAAATCTTTCCATAATCCTGTTTATGGTTATCCGTTTGGCTGTTTTGACTTATACCCCATTTTATTTTGTTTATGAATGAAGACTTCCCCTACTTTTCCTAACATTTTGGTTAACAATCATCTTGTCCCATTCCTGTTGACTTTATCTTACTACTGATTCCATGACCCCCTTGACTCTTAAAAGTACCTGATTCTTCCAGATTAACTTTTATCTTCATCTGTTCTGGCTCCTAGAGACTGAAGTTAATGACAAGGATTTAGGAGTTGTTATGAGTGACAAACTTGAATACTTAGAACACATTGATAAGGTAATGCTCTGAAGCCAGATGATGAGTATTAAGAACTTTTGAACAGTACACACAATTAATGATGAAAATATTTGATGTGTGTACAAGAAGTAAAACAAGAAGTGAAATGTCTGGGGTAAACAATAGAAAGGTTTGTGGGGCCTGAATATGAAGAGGGAGCTGTGGTTTTGGTGCATTGCACATGACAGCCAGAGACTGAGTGTGAACGAATGTGTCCTTTTTTGTTTGTTTTCCTGGCGCTACCTCTTCGAAGCAGGGGGTAGCAATGCTGTTTCCTGTGGTGCGGGGTAGTGCCAGGAATGGATGAAGGCAAGCAAGTATGAGTATGTATATGTCTGTGTATGTATATGTTGATATGTATATGTGTGTATAGGTGCATGTATTCATATTTATGTATATATGTGTGTATATGAGTGGATGGGCCATTCTTAGACTGTTTCCTGGCACTACCTCGCTGACATGGAAAAAAGTACAATAATAATGATAATAAAAGAAGTAAAACTGAATCCTGCTGCACCAGTTAAATGGATTGAAATGAATGAAGGAAGGAATACAGAAACGGTGAACTGTACAAGTAGATTTACTAGACTTGGGCATATGAATTACCCCAAGATATTGAGCTATATGATTATAGTCAAGAAAGACATAAAGAATGATATATGATGGAGGGTATATGCCTGGCAATGAATAGAAGGTGAATAGAACATTCCATCCATGAATGTAACTCAGCAAGTTAGATGCAAAACCATGATATCTAGTGTAAAACAGGAAATATGTTGAAAAGGCACCAGACAGAAATATGTGAATGCCCAGTGTGGATGCTTGAATGCTTATTTAATGCAATACCAGACCTAAGAAATTTCCATGGAATGACTACAGTCTTGTGATTTAAATTTAAAGACAGTCTTGTGATTTGAATTTAGTAAAGACACTCATCATTATTCATGAATGCAAAGCATATAAAAATAAATGATATGTACAAAAAGTGAGCTTCATAACTCACATGGCCATAGTATAGTTCTGAAGTTAATGTATAGTTAGCACACGCATATGTAGTGGAGGAGGGGATGTTAAGGCAAAGGGGTAAGCCTCATGACACAAATCACTAAATGACTACTATTTATAGTTATTGATTACATATTGGAAGGTAGGGAGGACCTTCCAATAAGGATATAAGCTTTATATGAAGTAAGGTGTACATGAGGTATACCTGCTCATATTGAGGGACAAAGTAGGAGATAGGTATTATAATTTTGTTGAAAGATTTGTCATATTACTTTTATTGCCCACTTTTTCCTTCCCCTCACTTTTTCATTCATAATGAACTAGTTATATTATTCATTCATATCTTCAGTATTTTTTGTGTGTCTGATTTAAACTTCGTTTTCTATTCAGAACTTTTCTTTCTTGGTTTTCATGCTCACAATCATCAACATGCTTTGGAAATTTAGAATTAAAGTGTTATGTCATGTAGAAAGATCAGAAATAGGAGCAGATTTTAATATTGAGCCTTGAAAAACTACTTTTGTGGCCCATGCTCATGTTGAATAAAAATGTTGGATCATTTAGAAAGATCAGAAATAGTAGTAGATTTTATATTGAGCCTTGAAAAACTACTTTTGTGGCTCATGCTCATATTGAATAAATCTCTCATTTGTTTCCTCCATTCCCTCACTCTTAAGTGACCCTTCTTTTTTTTTTTTACTAGACTAGAATTTCATATATTGTATCATTTATAGTGAAGTCAGTTCAGAATTTCATATTTAACCACAGATTTTCTCATCTTAGCCAACAATATCTGTCATAGGATTCTTCAGTCCAAATAATGCACTTTGAGAGTTTGCAATGTGACAGAATTTGAAAATGGTTATGGATATTTCTTATATTTGTCTTTATTTTTTTCCTGTTTCTGCCTTTGCATTCTGTCATGAATGTTTCTTGCTTTTTTTTTTAACTCCATTTAACCCAGTTATGTTGAGAATGTTATAGTGAACCATTCCATCCTTCTTCATGACCCTGTCTTGTTTTTTATAATGATACCCATTTACTAAATTGCAAAATCTAAGACTTCTGTTTTACTTGAAAATGTAATTTAGTTTCTATCTCTATACTGTTAGAATTTTGAATTTAGTTTTCTTTCCAGTTGATTTTATTGTCTCTTGAATTAATGTTTTCTTTTAGCACTTCCTAATTTACCACAAGTTTCATGTTGAGTATGGTGAGATCAATTTTCCCTCCAAAAATTCCATGATGAATGTTTTATGTCCTAACTACCACTTATCAATTTGAAATCACTAATAAGGATTTGGCAGAGCCTCAACTCATGTTTGTAAAGCAGAATTTAGTAATTTGAACTGTTTCTTGTTTTTATGGGTCCCAGGTGAGTAGTTTTCTCTAGGTATATCACATTGCATAGTTAATCCTGTTGCCATTATACCTATTTCATCGTTACTTGTGAATTCATGCAGTAATCCATGGCAGAGATGATTGCTAACAAGAGGTGGTAGAGGGAGAGTTTTTTAGTGCAATATGCGAGATTCCATGCCCAAATTGCCTCAGAAAGAGAATGACTGAACAGTGGATTGGATAAAGTTAGTCTTTACCCCTCAAACACCCATGAACTGTTTTTCTTTCCCTAAATGTTCAGGGTTTGTGAACCCCTAAAGTTAATGTTATCCTTTCGAAATCAGAGATAAACAGCATAAAAGTAAATTTTGCATAGTGAACCCACAGAGAAGCTACTGCTTCACTGCTCTGAAATAATACAGGACAGTGTTGCTTCCATATATGTCTTCTAGACTATAAAAAGGCACTCTTTTCTGTCTGTCTGTCCACTCTTAGTATGTAGACTTGGTGAGAAGGTTTCCAGATGCACAACTGTTGCTTATACACAGCTTTAGACACATGAAGGATAAGGAAGTTGCCAATGCAGAATATCTAATCCCCTTATGCTGTTTCCAAAAAGTCATCCATTACCTTGGCAGGAAAGAAATTGCTGGCTTTTGAGATGATATATTTTTGGGAATATATATGATCAGGTAGGATGTCCTGGCAGTATTTGAGGTATGGAGAGGCAAATGACAGTGTTAGTACTTAGAACCACTGAACATAGTAAACAGCTGTTCAGGGTGTGGTAGTCATTGAAAGAGGAACAGAATGATAGTGGTGGAAGGTCTGGTATACAGGAAAGGAAGGAGTGCTTGTGGTGAGGGAGGGTGTGACGGCCAGTGTCATGGTGGTGAGGGAGGGTGCGGTAGTCAGGACAAGAGGGAGTGGTGGTAAGGGAGGGTATGGTAGCCAGGGTGGAAGGGCATAGTGTTAGTAAGGAAGGATGTGATAGCCAGGAGTGTGATGAGGGAGGATGTGGTGGTGGTGAGGGAGAATGTGGTTTTGGTAATGGTGAAGGAGGGTGTTGGAAGCCATGGAGGGAAGGAGTGGTGGTGGTGAGGGAGGGAGTAGTGATGATGAGGGAGGGTGTAGTGGCTAGGGAGAGAGGGCATGGTGGTAGTGAAGAAGGGTATGGTGCCCAGTGAAGGGGTGGGTGTAGTGGTAGTGAGGGTAAATGTGATGTCTAGGGTTAAACGGCATGGTAGCTGGCAAGAGGGGGTGCAGTAGTCATCCACAGGAGTGAGCAGATGAGGGCCTGAATCACTCGTAATAACTGTTTTTGTTGCTTTACTTTCTGCTGGAATTATTATCATTTTGCCCTTATTCCTTTACATACAAAATGATTTATAAATTTGCTTTATTTGTAACTTATCCTTGGAGATAAGGGAGAAAGAATTCTACCTAGGTATCTCCAGCGTGTTGTAGGTGACTAAGATGGGTTACAGCAGGGAGGCTGGAAATCTTCCCCTACTGTATTACTTTCCAAAAGAAGGAACAGTGGAAAAGCCAAATGATGATCATCTGTTCTGGATGCTGCCTCTATCATGTAGGAAATATTGAACGTGTATGAAAGAAAGAAATTTTGTCAGTAACATTTGTCCATATATTTATTGTACCGGGTCTTCACAGACTGACGGATTTATGTTCCGGGAGTTGTGTCGTTCTAGTGGAATATCATCATATGAGTATTTGAAACCTGTGTTGTAAGGGAGGTTACGTTCTTGACCAAAAGTTTAACCAGTCTTCTTATTCTCCTGTATGGATTATACCTGAAGCTTATCATGAGCATACCACACTCTGTCATGAAGTAAATTAGATTTTGATTCAACAAGCGTTGGCATTTCATTGTTAAAAAGACAATATTTAATGATACTAAGAATGCCTGTGATATGGGCTGGAGGTAGGTGGTGGTGGAATGGGTTGGGGTGGAGTGAATAGTTTGTCAAGCCTTGCAAAGTAAGTTTATCCATTATGGTGTATATTATGTTTGTTGACTTGTTTGCTCAACATATATTTTAATGGTCTAGTTTATCCATTATGGTGTATGTTTTGTTTGTTGACTTGTTTGCTCAACATATGTTTTAATGGTCTCAAGTCTGGTAGATATCTTTTACATGGCATATATAGAAACTGAAAACTTAGTGGTCTTTATAAGTTGACTGTCATTAGCTGGAATATGGTAAGAATCTGATGTTATTTTGTTCTTGTATCATTATAAAAGGCAGTACAGTATAACTGAAAAACCTTACATTATTGCTAAAGGTTCCATGATTAGTTGAAAGTATTAAGTAATCATATGAATTTTCTTCAAAGCTGTTGCTATTGTGAGGCCTTGGCATGGTTTATAGATTTGTACCCTTATTCCCAAGTATGACTGTGAAAAGTTGCTGTATGAGCCATTGTTCTTTGGGGAACCACAGTATGTGGAGTATATCAACAGAAATTGGATACTCTGGCAGTGTCAGCACAAATGTAGCATTTCCTTCCTTTATTGTGTCTACCGTGTAACTGAAAATGATTGTCTGGTGGAAGTGCTTGACACCCATGTATTACCCCCATCCCTACCCCAACTCAGACGATATCCTTGGAACTGTGGTGGGAAGGTTCAAAGCAAAGATATATGTTTATGGAGATGTTGATGGACCTGTAACGATATATGTGTGTGAATGATAAATGGTTACAGGAGATGATCAGAATGCCTCCATTTCTGCTTGGTAAAGAGAGGAGCATTTCTTGAGGAAAGTTAATGTGGACATCTTTGTATAGGGCTCCTGCTGTGATTAGGAAGCTTCCTTAGATCACTGGGCAGTACCACAGGTCAAGAAGTGTGTGGTGATGTGTGTTCATGGGGTGAGTGCTGGACATTAAAGGAGTAGCCTAGGACTTAAGTGTCTTTACAATGAAATTGTATCTCGGACATGAGGGGGTCTTGTAATTTGTTGTGTTTAATATTGCCAGGTGGATGATATCTAGAATACAGACAAGAAAGTGTAGCTTGTACATGTCTTTAGAGTGCATTTTCAGGTAGGAGTACTATGTTTGATCGAGTGTGATTAAATATTGAGTTGGGGTGACAGTTGTATAGTGCTTGTCAAATCATAGTGTAGATTGCTGAAGTATGAGGCAGGGATGAGCTTATTATTTCTGCTAAGGAGTGGACTATTGATTATGAAGGGATTTGGTTTGGAGAGATCACTTGGTATTATATTGGAAGTATTTCTGTTTTGTTGTACAACTGTTGAATATTCGTGGTTGCTAAGCAACAATTGATTGTTCTGAGTGCTTGGTTTTATATGGTTTGGAGCTTTGTTAGCTTTTGAGAGGATGGGTGCCCAGGTAGATGAAGTGTAGTTCGAAGTGGAGAGCATAAATTGTTTGTTGAGGGTACTGAGAGAATTCTTTGCTGGTGCTGGTAAATTCTCTGAGGGGACCCTGGGGCATGAAGGTATGTGTGTGGAAATGTTTAGGTGTCTGGATGATTAGAAGCATGAAGAAACATTGGTCTGCATGTTAGGATCTTGAGTGATACTGCAGTTACAAATGATGGCCTAGACTGAAGACCCAGTTTTCACCCATAAGTCCTTTATTTCTTTATTCCTGATTATTTCATCTGCGTTGTCTGTTTCCTTTAGTATAACTTTTCTGCCGTTTAGTGTGAGCCTCATAATTTGAACACTTAGGAAATTTTCATGTTATCACTCTTTATCCCACAGTTTCCCCTCATTTGATGTAGGATAGCATTCTCATTGGAAACACTTGGTAGATCTTTTTCATCTGGATATATATTATAAAATCTTTTTCTTTTATTTATTTGCACTTCTTAGTTCAAAACATTGCTGTTTTTTCCACAATTTGGATGATGTTTCTGAGTATTGTATTAGTAGGAGATAGAATAATGATATTAGTAAGAGATAGAATTATGATTCCGAGGTAACAAGTAGCTGTGCCTCCTTCAGTATTTACTTTTTCATTTTGCATAATGTGCTTGTAGATTGTATAACATTGCTTTCTTTTATGTGAGCAATATTGTATTTTTTATTTTGTCATTTGCTTACAGGAAATTGCACGAGGCAAGATATTTTCTTTTGCCATTCGTCGATAATAGTATAATCTCTATGCTTGTACTGTATTCATACACTTGTACACTAATATATATATATATATATATATACTCACACATACTTTTGGAGTTAATGTTTTGAATTTGCACACTTTCTAAGACAGCCTTGTGCCTGATAAGTTCTATACAAGGAATATATTTAATTTTTGGTACATCAAATATAAACAGTGAAACTGATGTGATGACTTTTTCCAAAGTAAGAACTTGATCATGAGCAGAATGTGGTAATGTAGGATTTTTATCGACGGGCAGGACTTCAGATGCTGACATATTGACAGCCTTATTTTTTCCATGTCATGGCCTCAAGCTTTTCTAATAAGACTGGTCATGCTGTTATGTAGCTGGGTGTGTTAACTAACTTGATTGCATTTAGCATTGAACTTCATTAACCCTTAACTTCTAACATCACTAATTTCATTCAAAATTTAAAAAGTTTTAGTACATGAGGGACTGTTTTTGATTCAAGCATATGATTCGGTGATATGTGCATCATAACATTGAAAAAATCTAAAACAGAGTTTCTCTAATCCTT
>JAUUDZ010457996.1:0-12338 GCA_032361705.1 Panulirus versicolor | reverse complement strand
TGTATTTCAATTAAGGCCTGGTCTTGATGTGGACTTTTGGTCATGACGGGAGCTTTTAGTGTAAAAAAAAAAATTGTGCAAGAGAATGAGATTTTAATATTTTCAAAGGCTTTGGAGATAACAAAAGTGAGAGGGTGATAATTGGAGGAGTTAGGTTGGTCTCTTTCTTAGAGATGGGCTGCCCCAAGGCATGCTTCTTGTTCATATGTTCACTCCATTTCAGCATTGCCTCTTCAGCTCTCATGCATATGCATCTCTCTTACCCTAGTATTTCTTGCCCAATCAACCCTCTTCACACCAGATTTCTACCTCAGACATTTCATTTGCAACTGATTCACCCTGTTCCATTTTTTTATTTTTTTTTTTATGAAGGGTCCACTTTTCTCATTCGTAAAATACTGTCAGGACTATTGTGCCATCAAACATACCCGTCTGTGCCTCTCACTAGCGACCTTTCTTTGTACACACTTAACAATGTGCCTAGGACCATAGCCCTCTCACCTATCCTGTGGCTCACTTTAGGTCTCATGGTTCCATTTGCTGCTATTTCCACTCCCAGGTATCAAAAACACACTATTTCCTGTAGATTCTCTCCATTCAAATTTGCATGCCAAGACTTGCTGCTTCACTGTTCAACCTAATTACCTTGCTTTACTCACATTTATTCTCAACTTTCTCCTTACATACTTTCTCCCAAGTTCAGAAATCATCTTTGGCAAAAACAGTTTCTTATCTGAATCAGCCACCAACACTGTCATCAGTAAACAGAAACAGACTCACCTCCCACGGCTCCCTATCCCATACAGACTGTAGACCTGCCTCTCCAAGATTCTCACAGTCACCATCCTCTCCACCTCATCTGTAAACAGATTAAATTGTCATGGTAACGTTACAATCCCCTGACACAGACCCATCTTCACATTCACCCTCCTTTATACCAATTGCCACAAGCCTGGATAAAAATTTCTATCTGTTTTAGTAGGTTTCCTTTCACACAATTTATTTATAAGACAATCCAAAGTGTATCTCTACCAACCCTAATATATTCCTTTGGATCAATAAATGTCACATAAAAATCCTTGTCCTTCTCTGGGTATTTCACACGAATTTGTCAGCAAACATCTGATCCACAAATCCTTTACAGTTTTTCCTCTGCAATCTTATTCAACTGCATTTCCATTCAGTTCAGTCAATTTGCTGCATTTCATCTTAAGCAAAGCTCTCACCACCTTGTTTCTTTTCACCAAACCAATTGTCATGACTCCTGATTGCATACCTTCATATCTAAAAAACCCTTCATCTGCCTTCCTATTATTGAACACAATGAATTTTCAGAATACTCTCACCATCTCCTCACCATGTCTTTGCCTGTTACCATCCCCCTGTTAGTCTCCTTCGCCAATGTTCCCATTTTTTTTCCTCATTTTTAATTCACCTCAACTCTCATTTGCCCTTTTTTCAGTACTAACACCTTCCTCTTGACCAGGCACTTTTTCTTGTACATCTTCCAATTATCCACACTCTTTCCTCAGTTATTTGTTTACTGTAAAATATTCACAGAAAATCAATTGTATTGTAAGATTGCTTCTTTGATAAGGATTAGGCCATAGGGGCACTCATGATTTTCCATCATATCTCTGGCAGATTCAAGGAAGAAACTACAGAAGTTAGTGACTGAGTGTGTAAGAGTGTGGTAAAGGAGGAAGTGCAATTTAAAGCAAGGTTATTAGGTTTAGCAGAATTGAGGGACAGGTTAATTGAGGTGTGAGTTTGAATGGAGAAATATTGGAAGATATGATATGTTTTAAATACATAAGAGTGGACATGGCAGCAAATGGAACTGTTGAAGTTGAAGTGAAGCACAGGGTGGTTAAGGGGGCAAAGATACTGGGAGCACTGAAGAATGTGTAGAAAGAGAGATCATTATCAGAGAGGGCAAAAATGGGTGTGTTTGAAAGTACAGTATTCCCAGCAGTATTATATGGATGCGGGGCATGGGCCACAGATGAGGATGCGTAGAGGAGGATGGATAAGATAGAAATGAAATGATTGAGAACAATATTTGGTGTGAGGTGGTTTGATCTAAGAGGTCATGAAAGAGTGAGAGAAAGGTATGGTGATTAAAAGAGTGTGGTTGAAAGAGCTGAAAAAGGTGTGCTGAAATGATTTGTAGGTATGGAGAGTAAGTAAGGAGGTGTTGTTGTAGAGGATACATGTGTCAGAAGTAGAGGGAATACAAAAAAGAGGGAGACCAAACTGGAGATGGGAAGATGGAGTAAGAAATATTTTGAATGATCAGGGCTTGAATATGCAGGAGGATGAAAGTCTTGCACAGGATGAAGTGAATTGGAACATTGTGGTATACAGAGGCCAGTGTTCTGTCAGTGGACTGAGTCAAGGTATGTGAAGTGGCTGCAGTAATCCAAATAATCCATGGAAAGGTTTGTTTGGTCTGATTGTGGATAGGGAGCTTTACACATGACAACTGGAGAATGGATGTGAGCAAATGCAGCTTTTCTTTGTCTGTTCCTGGCACTACCTTGCTAATGTAGGAAAGGCAGGCAATTATAAAATAAGTTCTAGTGTTACTAGTTAATCATCTCTAGTTTATCATGACATTTTTATGTCCTCCACTTTCCTAACTTATCAGACCATTTTTAGACTTTTCAGCTCCTTGCAGTCAACTCTTTTTACCTCTGTCTTCATACATATATTCGGTTTTGATTTTGATTTAATTCCAGATGAGTATAATGGATATGCCAAATGAAATCAGCAGTTTAGAAGATCTTGGGAAACTTAGATATGATGGGGAAACTCGGATTGAATGTCATCCAGACCCAATTAAGAAGAGGTATGTATGTTCTTTTTACCTAAGAGATAATAGGGGCTACTCATCTCATGGTCTTTTTCTTTACTGAACTGTGTGAGTTAAGAGAGTTTAAGGTCCTGCATGACAGCAGCTTATGACAAGGCAAAGTGCCTTCTTGTCCTCTTCTACTGATAACTCTCTCTGGTCTATGGCTAAAAGTATTTCAACAATTTTCTTTTCCTTTCTGATGATACTATAACTTTCTCCCCTACTGACGAATCATTTCTTTTTGTAATGTCTTTAGAAATTCCTAATGCCTTTACATGCCTTTTATGGCCATTCCTATAATCTCTCTATGTGCATTCCAGAAAGTGGTTTCTTTTTTGGACACATTAAGTTCCAAGGAACCTTACCTTGTGTTTGTAAGGAGGTGGCATTACCATGTTGCCTTCTGAGAGTGATCATAGAAACATGTCACTGTACTTAAAAACTGTATTGGAACTAATACTAATCTGCGGTAGGTTTGGTTCTATTTTGTGGTCACACCAGAGTAAAACAAAGAGGAAAAAACTTGTCAGTGGCATTTGGGAATTGCTACTCCTCATTAATGTTATAAGCCACTACTTTAGTCACTAATCAGTATATGTACCCATTGATTTGTTGGCAGTTTGATACCTAACCTCAGATTAGTATTTTATATGATGTTTAATGAAACAACAAGCAAATAAAAACTAATAGAATTCCTATATCTAGGGTTAAGGGAGAAGGACTAATACCCTAATACCTCCTGCATCACATAAGAGGCAGTTAATAGGGATGGGATTGGGAATGAGGGGGGGTTGAAAACTTTTACTTCTTGTATTATCACTCTAGAAATGGGAACAAAGGAGAATGCCTAAAGAGGACATACCTTGAAGTTTGAGACCAGGGCTTATGGCAAAAGAATTATTGATTCCTAAGGGGTCAGGACAAATATTGTTCTGAGATGGGCAAAATCTGTATTTTGAGGATAGACCTGATTCAGATCAACTTTGATTAGTCTTTACATGATTAGTTTTGCATAGATAGGAAATGGTAGCTACCCTATATCTATTAGAAAATTTTTATAGATAGAAGAGTTAGATCCTGGAAGCAAAATATAAGTTGCCATAGGAGTTATTGAACAGGATGATAAGTATAGCAAGAGCTGGAAAATTGACTCAAGGTAGATAATTTAGATTAATCCTTTAGAAGGTATGATAAGATTTGGAAGAATTTTGTGTAGAGTAGGGTGATGTGATGTCAGAAGTACACCTTGGTGGTGGATGTATGGCAAATAAAATCACTAAAGTTCAGTTATTGATTGCAAACACATCTAGTTTAGTTTGGTTTTATTTTAATTGGGAACAGGAAATTTAATGATGTTAGTAATGTGGTATAAAGCAAGATTTCAACGAGAAGATTTGAATAAAATGTGGACTAGTAAGAGATGCCCCATTATCTGCCACTTTGTGTTGGATCTTTCTAAGAAATGCTTAATAAAGGATTGTTTTAGGGTTTTAAAGATACAAAAACTTACTTTCCAGAAAAGATGATTTTAGTAATAGAGATAGGATTTGAACTATAAACAGTGTTTTAGGAGTTACAAGAACTTACTTTTAAGCAAAGGAGGCTCAAAGTTAGTACCCTACTTGGGTTATGGATTCCCTCATGCAGAGATTAGCATGCTTGTCTGTGGCTCGCAGTAACTTGAGATACAGAGGTCTTACGGCTCAAGAGCCCCATGGTGTAAGAAACAGTTGTCACTATTAAAAACATCACAGAAAAAAGTAAATTCCCAAAAACCCAGAGTTCAGGGCAGTATGCACATCATATATGTAAACATGATGTGTGGAGAGATTTGAACTGGGTGTATTCAAGTGTCTGAAATGTGATAGGACTTTACAGACTTTGAAAGCGTTGGAAAAATGATGAAACTAATATCAGAGCATATCCATATTGTTTAATTGTATTTGATTTTTTGTTCATGTGAGTTGGTTGAAGCCTTACAAGGAGTATTCTTCTAAACTTGTACCGTGCTTGCTCATGATTCATTTTTTTTTTGAAAATATAAAATTTTTCCTTTTAGGAAAATGTATTGGCACAGCTTATCCCAAAGAAGTGTTACCACTTTAACCCAACCATCTGTAATCCTGTTGCTTAGACTAATACTGTCTGTTAGATCCTTGAGTTTCTCACCTTCCTTTTCCTCAAGTGTCTTGGATGTCATAGTCCTCCCTCAGATCATCATTATGATTTTTCAAAGTGAGACCCTTTTGTCTTACTATTTGGTATGTTAATAGTATCTGTTTTTCATATCTGATAGCTTTTGGGGAATTATATCATGTCGAACTTGGTATCTCAAAAACTTTTATGAGTGTGGCTTAGGGTGTATCTGTGCTCCCCCCCCTTTTGAACTTCTCCCTTATTTCAGTATCTCATATTTTACTTCCCCTTTGGTTGATGTTTCCATTGATGGATCAACCTCTCCATCTTTTCCAGTCAATAATGGTGTTCCTTAGTGGTTCTGTCTTGCTTTCTATTGTCTATCTATCTGTTTATATCTCTAGACACCTGTTCTCTCTGGGAACTCCCATCAAAGGGGTGGCCACGGTAAAAGTCTCCATTTATCTCACTCTTTACATGCCTTCCTCACACACTTTTCCATACAGTCATTCACTATTTTTCTCCCTCCGGTATTCTTCCACCATATTTCCCCATGTTGTAAATGCTGTAAATTCCCCATCTTGCATTCTTTCCACATGCCCAAGCTAGATCTCAACGTATGACGTTTCACCCACTCTACCACTCCGCAATTTATTCCGTGCCATACCACATCTCTCAAGCACTCCCTCATTTCATTCTTCATCATATCTAGTCATACCATATGTTCCTATCAAATAGTTCATTTTCAGAGCCTGGATTCTTGACCACTTTGACTCATTCCATTTCCATGTTTTGGTTGCATAGGTCTGGGATGGGAGGACTATGCTGACCCTGAATCCTTTCTTCACTTTCATACTTACACCTTTACTGTTAATTTTTCTGTTAAGGGACCCAATGACTTTTCTACCCTGTACTGTTTTCTCCTTTATCTCTGCTTCCATATCATCAAATTTACTCAAGATTGCTCATAAATACTTAGATTTTCTTACCTCCTCCAGTCTTTCTCCCCCCCATATCTATAATATGGTTGAGCATACTTTTTCTTTCACTCATTAAGGTTTTGCAAAATTTATGCTCTCAGTCTGTTTCCTTTCAAACACCATAACTTTACATCTGCTTGCATTTTCCTTTGATTGCCTATGCTTACACACATTGTAAAAGCTGTACAAACTTCTGCAGATCATCACTCTCAGCAAACAATACTCTAAAATTCACAAACAGACTTGTCACTAGCCACCATACCTCTGCCACATTCCATCGCTCTACCCCCTTTCCCAACTTTTGCTTTTATCTCCCTTGTCACTCTATTCATATATATGTTAGAAAGCCATGTTGATGTCACATAGCCCTGCCTCACACCCATATGTGTACTGAAACTTTCGCTCGACTCTTCATCCATTCTTAAACATGCATTTGCTATGCTATAAAAGGCTTTCACACCATCCAGCAATTATTCCCTTTTCCCATATATCCTTAACACATCCCATATGGCATTCCCCTTGACTCTCTTGTATGCTTTTCCCATACCTATAAAAGCTGCATACTACTTCTTACCTTTCACTAGATACTTTTTCACAGTCATTTTAGCTCAAAGATCTGATCCATATGACCCGTACCTTTCCTAAAACCCCCATGCTCATTTGTTCTGCATTCAGTACTTCCATACCTCTGTCAATCAGCATTCTAGCATACACTTTTCCTGGTATACTTAACAGACTCATTCCCCTATAATTGCTACATACATCCTTAACACCTTTTCTTGTGAATAAGGGAACAATGATAGTTTTCACTCAGTTCTCAGGAACAACTTTCTGTTTCCACGCTTAATTATGTATCAAATGCATCCGGTCTGTCACACTCCCTCTGCTCCATATTTCAGCATTTCTTCTGTAATCCCCTCCCTTCTAATTATCTACTTGCTATTTATTAATTTCTTTCTTCAATAGATAACCAAGTGCACTTTTATACTTGTGCCTTAAAACTGCATTTTTCCAGATCTTTCAAATCTGCTTTCATCTCTTGCTTGATTGAATCTCACTTTGTCACCATTACCTCCATAGAGTCAGATTTGTACAGGATTACCCAGTAGCCCAGATGTAACCTAGTAGATTTTAATGCTTCTAAAGCCCACATTCTTCCAGTTTCTCATTCCTGCATTCTTCATAATTTTCACATCTTTGTTGGCTCTGTAATGTAAACATTTTTGTATACTGTAACATCTTTTCTTCTCTTTGAAACTCCACAGTTCACAAGTAACTAAGTCAGCCTCTAAGAAACTAGGGGTCTTGTTTAAATACCAAAGATTTTTCACAACCTGGAAGTGAAAATGCCTCAAGTGAGAAATCCCTGTTGACGAAGCCGAGTCATTTTCAGCATACAGCACAGTTTTAGCGAGGACCATCTCATCCCAGAGGAGCCCACCTTACCCAGCTCCTATGTGGAGTGTAACTTTGATAATGCAGGAGATCAATAAAAGTGGTTCTAATGTCTTAAATTGATCATAAAAATACTAACTGATTTGTCCTTGTTGAGAATGTTGCTCTCATACCTGGGACAATTTAGTTCTGTGTATTAACTGGATAGAGTCATGTATAAAAGGAATTTGACTTATTGCTTATCCCAAATTGACCTCAAGACATGACTCATCTACCTTACACCTTACTACCTTTTGTCACAGACAAAAGTCCACATCAAGAACGGGCCTTAATTGAAATATAGACAAGAGAAAGTATTTATGAATTTTTGAGGACTTGAAAGACCTGTCTTTTGAAATGTACCAGGTCATAGGTGTTAGGAAAGACATGATAAGGTAGAATTCCAAAGCTTCAATGTGTAGGGGAAGAAGCAGGTATCGAAATGGCCCATCCTTGAGTTGCCGGTGGCCACACAATAATCATGTAACGCAGCAGCTTGCTGAGCATTTGCTTGGTCTAACTAAGGTGGGGGAACACAAGCAGCGAGCTCTCAGGAGCAAAAGCCAAAGTAATACTTATAGAAGAGGGAAAGTGAACCAATATTAAGCTCGGGGTCAAGTTTAGAAGGTAGCCTAGGACAGTTTATAAGTCAGACTGCTTTTGACTCGTCTCTGTTAAGTAAGGAGACAGAGCTAGAACTACCCCAAATGTGAAAGCAGTACTCTATACAAGGATGAAGCGATCCCTTGTATGAACTGAGCAACTGTTCAGAAGAGAGGAAGTTTCAGCATCTAAACACGACACCCAGTTTCTTAGAGACAGACTTAACTATTCCTATCATGTGGGGTTTCCAAGAAAGAGTGATGTTACAGTATACAAAGTTTGTTTATTGAGTCAAGATGTGGAATTACAGAACCATCAAAGGAGAGGTGAGAGTTGTGAGGAGTTTTCAATTGAGAGAGGGGCAGAAATTCGGTTCTTGGAGGCATTAAACTTAATAAGATTTTCTGTACCCCACTGAGATATTCTGTCCAAGTCTGAGTTTATTGAGGAAGCTGTGTCATGACGAGATGCAGATTGAGTGAGTGTTGAGTCATCAGCGTATGAGTGCAATGGATTATTTGTGGAGGAGAAGATGTTGAAAAGGGAGGAAAATTGTAGAGGACAGGACAGAACCTTGAGGGACACTGCTGTTGATGGAGAAAAGGGGGAAGCTGATCCATCAACAACCACAGAGATTGATCGGCTGGAGAGGAAGCTAGATATGAAGGAGCAAAGCGAGGGAGGGAAGCCAAAAGAGGGGAGCTTGGAGGTGAGATCCTGAAGCCATACCCTGTCAAAAGCCTTGGATATATCAAGGGTAGCTACACATGACTTTCCAAAATCTTTCAGGAATGATGACCAGACATTAGTAAGATGGGAAAGAATAGCACCAGTGGACCTCGCCTTACAGAAGCCATACTGATGATCAGAGAGAAGAGTGTCATTTTTGAGGTATTTAAGGATATAGGAGTTGAGGATGGATTCAAAGACTTTGGAAATGGTAGATGTCAGAGCAATGGACGATAGTTAGAGGGATCAGAATGGTCACACTACTTAGGGATGGGATGTATCAGCACATTATTTCAAGAAGGAAAAGTTTTGGTTTTTAAGCAGTAACAGAACACAGATACAAGTTCAGAGGCACACTCTTTCAGTACATGGGGATGGATGCCATCAGGACTGTATGCCTTGCTTGTGTCCAGAGAAAGCAGTGCTTTTTGGACAGTCCAAAAAGAGATTACAGGAAGAGGCATAGGATCAGTAAGAGGAGCATCAGGGGATGAATTAAAGTTCATTTGTTTAGGGTTCTGCTCTGTTGTAGTGGAGTTTCATGTGAAAGATTGACCTCTTTGGCAATCTTTTCTATCCAAAAGGAAAAAGCTTTGCAAAGTTTAGGATTAGTGGGCCTGGAGGGTTGTGTTAATCAGATTATCTGTTTAGACAGGCATGTTGGATTATGGTTGGGTTTAGTGTCCTTTAGAGCAGGGGTTTTCAGTCCTAAAGTCATGACCCCCAAAGAAATTGCAAAGCATTTTTCATGGATTCTTTCAGACATCTAGACTTCTTCATGAATTACAAACATACCTGTTCTAATGGTAAAGTTAAAAGCTGTCATGCATCACTACATATTTTGAGTGTTATTAATATTAAGCCTCAGTTATTTTGCTTTGTTTGCTATATTACATTAACCCTAGTTCCTTTAGCTACCCTAGTTTTTTGGTTTTAGTAAATAGTGAATCAATAATGTCCCATTCTTGGTTTGGTTTTCAGTAACCTTAGAAAAATTTTGATAGGTAGTTAATAGTTTGGTAATCACTGCTGTAGAGGGCCACATAGGAGCAGGAATTGGTTTAGACACTGAGGTGTTGTCATATAGGCAGGAAAGAATTGATGGTTTCCTGTCTGTACTTTTAGAATGGTTTGAAGCTTGGGCAAGGGATATGATCTATGATGGACATTACAGCCATACATAGTGGTTATTAAACCATGACTTTAGCTGTTTTTTCCTTCTTGTGAAGATGGTTTTGTGAGTTTGTTCCTTAGCACCCTTGAAGCAACAGTTATTTATGCCTATTTTTCTTGCAAGAAGTCTGCAAGGATGGACATATTCCTTGCTAAGGTCAAGGACTGTGTATTCTGAGATGAAGCTGGGAGCACATGCCTTTGAGAGAATCATCTCATTAGGAATTAACCCTTAGATAATCCGTTTTTGCAATGAAAGCTAACATACTGACTCAAAGGCAATAATGGGCGAGTGCCTTAACCATCCATTATCATGTTTAGACTCAGAATTTGCCCCTTTTCCTTTTTCTCCAGTTTAGTGTGTTTTCTCAAACTTGCTGGTACTTGATGTGTTATGACTATAACTCCTGAGTGGATAAAAGCACCACCTGATGCAAGGACTGCTGCATCTGTGCCAGACTATTCACAGGCTTTTTCCTCAGTCTCTTGAGAATAATCTCAGGGTACAGAAACCCAGAGTAAAAATGAATTTTTACATTTGAATGTTTTTCCAAACTGGAAAATGCCTTTTACGAAATTATGGAGACTGCACGGTAGACAATCTCATTCATAATTCTAGCACTTCTTTCTGAAATCTGAAGACATTTCCAGTATGTTTGAAAATCTTTCAGAACCCTTTTTGAAGAAGATTTGAGAATCATTCCATTCTGGAGCTGTAAGTTGTTTCTGCTTGTGCAGGTTGAGTATCCCTTTTCTGAAATGCCTGGGACCAAGAGTGTTTCGGATTTTGGAATATTTGCATATAATTAATGAGATATGTGGAAAACAGGATGGTAGAGAAACAAATGGATTAGAGCTAAGACAGCTCAATGTTTCGACTGTTCAGTGGTCATCCTCAGGAGACACTAATTCTAGCATTTGGCAGGACTGTGCTTCCCAGCAAGTGATGGTCACCCAATCGGACGCCTTGGCTTGTCGCTCTCTAATTGGATCGCTTTTCCTGCTGCCTCTACCCATTCACAGCAATTTCTGCTGCCTGATGTGACAAGTAGATGAACCCATACCTTGTGTTAACATTGTTCTTCATCCCTTCTTCTAGGTAAGCTTTCACACTATCAGTGAATGGTTTGTTACTTACCTTGGTGTCAACCATTCAGTGATAGTGTGAAGTCTTACTTAGGGAAAGGGATTAAGAATAATGTTAACACAAGGTCTTTGTTCATCTGCTGATCATGTCAAGCAGTGGAGATTGCTGTGATGGGACCCAAGTCTAAACACAAAACCCATGTATGTTTCATATTCAACTTATACACAGCCTGAAGGTAATGTATACAATATTTTTGATAATTTTGCTCTTGAAACAAAGTTTGTGTAACACTGAACCTTCAGAAAGCTAAGGTATTACAACCTCAGCTGCCCATGTGGACAATCTGTGGTTGTTTGGCTTCACCTTCATTCCTGACTGAACTTATATGCTGCTCATAAGCAGTTATTTTCTTACACTTATTCACACAGAGCAGAGGATAAGCAAAAAACACATGTAGGTGTGGCAGTGACAGTGGTGTATAACATACTGGTACCAAGAGAGTGACAGAGACCAGCATGGGCAAGTGAGATCAGGTGTGGAATTTTCCACTTGTAATATCATGTTGCCACTCAGAAAGATTTGGATTTTGGAGCATTTTGGATTTCGGATTTTCAGATTAGGGATGCTCAACCTATATATTTCTTCATGAACTTCAAGCCATTAGCATTCTCACATTTTTCAAGTGCTTTGCAGGAGCCTCTTTGTTGGTGGATTTTTTATGTTTTTATGCCAGTTCATTTTGAAGTAGATTACCAAGATCCTTTTTCTAAGAATCCTGTAACTTTCCCATCTCAATCAAGAGGAAGATGTCAAGAGTCTGTAGATCTGTTCTTTTTTGAATTCTTTGCTTACAGCTTAGGATCAGGAGGAAGACAATGAGTTAAGTCTGTGGTTTGATACTTTCCTTTCAGGTTTATAGTCTTTATGTTCTGTCAGATTCCTCAAGGAATTATATTTTCTAATTAGATCTCCATAGAACATTTGTTCAATCATCCCAGTCCTTTGTTTCCTTTGTCTGTGAGGAACAGACCATGTTGGATCAAGATGCCAGTATCCCTTGCTCAGTCTAGACTCACTGCTAGAAGCCCATGATATTGGAGAGTTGGCATGTACCTTTACCTTTTTCAAAGAATCTTTAGTTGAGAGATTAATTGTTATTATTATTATTTTGCTTTGTCGCTGTCTCCCGCATTAGCGAGGTATCGCATGGAAACAGACAAAAGAATGGCCCAACCCACCCACATACACATGTATATACATAAACGTCCACACACACAAATATACATACCTATACATCTCAACGTATACATATATATACACACACAGACATATACATATA